>OX632366.1:24610925-24630925 GCA_951751655.1 Ophion costatus | reverse complement strand
CGCACAAGCGTACGAGAACTCGTTGTCGAGCGTCTCCGCTCGCCACGGACCTTCTCTTTTTTTTCCTCGTCTATACTCGTCCAACGAGCCCTGTTCAACCCTCCCTCGTCCTTCTCGAAGGAGCTCCTTTACGGCCTCGACGCCGATTCCTCGAGTTTTTCCACTCCGTGAACCGGGAGACAACGAAGGCGAGAGACGTTTCGCAGTGATAACAGGAATGACGTAAATCATTGGGGTTAACGATAAACTCAATTAATTCTTGAGCTATCTTTTTTCTTCCCATATTACGATCACAATTCAGGTCAAAAGCGAATGTCGGATTTTTTTCTTTTAATATCCGTCGTTAGATTTATCTCTATATATTTATGCAGATGACAAAAAACACAATACCTACAATAATATTTTCTATGCTACAATTACAGAAAAAAAAGGATTCCTTTAATTTATTCATTTTAAAATGTATTATTTATGATTATTATTTATTGATTTATTATTTATTTTAATTCATAAAATTCAGTGGGTACATATTCGTATTAATTTGTCATTTTTAACAAAAGAAGTAACGAATGAATTCATTCATTCATAGAAAGTTATTTATTGTGTCATAAAGTGACTTCGTATTTATATATTTTTCATATATGTATATATAATTTTTTTTATTGAAATTGATATTCATCTCCAATATTCATATTTATTTGAATTATACCTACGTCAATTTCAAATCAAATTCAATTTGTTGTCGAATTTTTTGTTAAATGATTCGTCAAATCAATGTCAAAATTGTATCAAAATCAAAATTCAAAATTGTAAATTCAGTGTTATACACACATATGTATATATACATAGATTAATAGAAATTAATATTTTTGATGATTATAAAGTCTTCATTTCGTGCTTTATATTTGGTTACATTTTAATTTGTTGAATAGATATTCTTTTCAGCATTGCTTTTGAAAATGCATACGTTCGTTGAGGTAGGCTGGGTATAGGGGTTGAGTTAGCTGGATGTCACACGAAACTTACGCTACCCCCACTCCACTGCCACGGTGTCTAGTAGAGTGGGGGGAGCTGGATGATGGACATGCTGAACGCCTGTGATCGGTTGAAAAATGCCCTCTCTTCGACCAGCTTTAATCTTGTTACCATTTTAAAAATAATATTACCTCAATGTATCAACATTTATTGAAAAATACTAAAACCCTACCCATATTATTTATCTGTACTTATTTTTTTGACTCGAAAAGTCTGATTACATTTTCAATGCCATAAAATAAGTTGCTATTTGTGGAATATCTGTTTATATTTGTTATATATATCTGAGAACAATGTTTTGTTTTAAATTTATTACATGAATTTACAGTTACAAATAACTTCGTGCTGCTGTCGTTCCAGGTGTGGAAATACACGGAATATTTGTCAAAAAGCAATGCCCGGGATACTCTTGTCGCACACGTAGAGCCAATAAATGCCTTCGGGTATGAAGAAGGATAGATTTAGCAGAAAGCCGATAAATTAAATCACCGAAAGGTTCATTACGCGTCCACGTCACGATTTTTAATTGGCAATGCCGCATTCAATCAATCTTGCTCGTATTCGAATGTAGTCCGCGATTAATAAATACGAATGGAGTGTCAATTAATAGGGTATTAATTAATTCGAGGATTTCTCTTGCGGCAAGGGAGGAAAAAAATTGATTAAAAAAATATGACATCAAAGTTTTTCCCGAAGGATGAGTGAAGCGAACTGGTAATTGAAAATGAGCGTAAAAAAAGACGATTCGATGGAGATCGATTGATAACGAGAAGACAGCTGGGGAGAATTTCGATAAATTATTGGCCTATTATTATGGTATGAGGAAGGAAAAGGATAAAAGCAGGGGGGGGGGGGGGGTAGGGAATGAAAGTATCAGGAAGACGTGAAGTTTCTTTTCGTTTTCTTCGATCGTTGGACAGAAAAGCTCTCTTTGGGAAAGAAAGAGAAGAGCAAGCAGTCGTTCACGATGGGCAAACACACGCGTGAATCTTCTGTCTTTCTTTCTCTCTCTTTTCCTTTTGCGGTACCTTTTGTTCGCTTACCGTACATAGGACGTTTCGTGTTCAATTGCCACCTGCGATCAACGTCAACGATTTTATTTCAAATTTCCGAATAAAAATCGAGAAAAAAATGTGAAATCGTAGTAACATTATTATTTTTTTATCTTCTCGCATTATCCTAAAAATAAAAATAAGGAGACGTGGATACACGATACTCAACAGATATTGTCGGATTGAATTTACAAATATTAACATTTTTGACACTCGCAGTACCTCGAAAAAAATATTAGAAAATACAGCAACAAAAAAGTAGAAAAATAGGGTTATTCGACAGAATTTTCCAAATTAAAAATAAAATATTGTATATTTTATTCCTCACATCATCTGGAAAGATATGAATAAAATGGACGACGCAAATTGTCAAATGGAAGATTAAAAAAATATTGTTTTATTGTCTCTCGTTGATATTGTCTTTAACACAGAAAGAGAGGGAGAGAGAGAGCGAGAGAAAAGAAATTAAACGGATCATTTTTATTTAAATTGTTTAAATTGCATTGAAAAAAAAAACATTGAAAAAGCCTCGCATACCACAGAGGCAGCAATAAAATTTCCCAACTATGCAAAGACCGTCTCGTATATTTTTAACCCGTGCGAACGCGAGACCGCAAAAAAGTGACATTTTACTTTTGTGAAAATCGCCCTCTCACTCGACGCTGCGAACGATTTCCGTTTTAAAATTGATTCGGACCATTTCGTCTTTTTTCTCTCGCTCCCTCCTCTCTCTCTCTCTCTCTCTCTCTCTCTCTCTCTCTCTCTCTCTCTCTCTCTCTCCATCGTCCACTGTATAATAAACGGCAGCGTGGATAATTAAATGTGCCGCAAATATCCCCTGATCGATCGAGGCTCGGATCTGAATAATTGGAATTCAATTATAATTGAAGTCCTATCGAATTGTGCAAAACGAGTTTATCGTAATCGAGGACACAAATCGTTCGGATTCGGAAAAAAAGGGTTGTATTTCACCCTAAATCCCCCATGCATAGTTAAGGTATCGTTCCTCAGGCTGGTTTCGCATTCAGCTGGTGTATAGCATGTACAGTCTATATGTTTTGCGCAGACGTTCAGGGCGTTTCTATCCCGTACGCTTCGCGAATTCGTAAGATTTGCATCGTCCCCGTTCGCCTATTTCGCTCGTGATTTTTACCCTTTCCCCTTTTCTGTCATCGATGAAGCTCCTTCATTCTCCGATCTTCGTTTATTGTTACTTTCATTCGCTCTTTTCGACCTCGTCTCATCATTGCCATGGTAGCAATAACGATAATCACCGTAATAATGATAATCATTATCATTGTTATAAACTCACCATCACAATTGTAATTTCTATATTGCCGGTGATAATAATAACTATTGCTGATGTTGTTATTATTGTTACAAAGAATAATATTATTATTATTACGTTTTATTTCAATTATCGTATCTGTTAGATTTTATATAAAAAGTATACATTATCTCATACGAGTTAGAGAAAAAAAATAAATGAGTAATTTCTCAGTGCGTTCGCTCGCTTCTCTCGCCGTTTCCGATTTTGACTTTGACAGATCGATGAGCTCATCGGCCTGTACAGGAAATTGGACTCTGGGTATCAGCGAGGATTTGTAAATTATCTCGGCCGTTAGCTCAAGGCCGCACGACGCGTGCGTTGCTCGACAATGCGCAGGAACGGAAAGTCAGTCGTCGCGTTGTTCTCAAAAATATTTATATAATAATAATAACAACAACAACAACAACAACAACAACAACAACAACAACAACAACAACAACAACAACAACAACAACAACATCAACAACAACAACAACAACAATAATAATAATAATGATAATGATAAAAAATGATAATAATAATAATAATAACAGTAAAGCAATATGAAAATAATAAGCATTGCTCTTATTTTTTTACGATGATAATGACGATAATGACAGAATTATTGATGACAATAACAACCACCGAAATACGTATTATCATTATTGTTGTTTGATATCGTTGCTATTATCATTATTATTATTGCTACCTTCATAGTTTCTCCTCGATAAGTATTTTATAAGTATTACGATTATGAGTATAATTCCTTTTCTCCTGCAATACATATTTTAGCTGTTGTAATAACTGATAAATCATTTGATCATTTTTACGTCCTGTGACTTTAGTTAGCACGTCGGCGTATTTTTATCATTGATTAATGAAATTATTGTAACGATGAAATAAAATATTGAACTATTGTTAAAATAAAACAAGATGGTAAATTATTGTAATAATAAAAAGAAGTTGTGAAGTTTGATAAAAAAAAAAACAAAATGATCAATAATTAGAATAATATGACGAGATTGTAAATTATTGCAATGCAAAATTAAATTCTGAACTATTGTCATAGTAATTGTAAATTACTGCGATGAAAAATGAAATTCTGAACTATGGTCATAATAATTGTGAATTCTTGTAACGATAAATGAGACAGCAAAATGTTGAAGTAACAAAATAAAATTGTAAGTAAAATTATTGCGTATCGGATTTATTGACGTCTGGATTGAAGCAGAGAGAGAAAAGAACACAAAGTTCAACGAAGAAATCTTCCGTTCAAACGCGCCCACGATATCGTTCTTCTCGAAAGAGAACGAAAAAAATCAGAGGAAAAAATCGTGCGTTCAGCCTGAGGGCGTACCGGGCCTGGCAGGTGAGGCGAGCCAGGGACGTGCTCGTCCGTGCACGGGCAGCTTCGTGTACATAACTCTGCCGGGGAATCCCCGCCGGATCATTCTTCGCGTGCAAGTGTCCTCGAATTCTCGTCTGGAATTTTGCGTCCCAAAGGGCGTCTCGTCGAGGATGCGTTCTCGATGAGGATGAACCGCGGACGTGTGCGAAGTACGCCACGCAAGGCATTGCCCGAGGTCTACGGAAGATTCGAGAAAGGCAAAGCGCGCGAAAGGATGGCACGCGAGACGAGAATCCTGCGCACAGGGTACCACCCTCGCGAAGCGCCCGTACGGAGCAGGCAAGCAGAGCGACCGAGTAGGACGGGCTCGGGGGAAACTGAAAATTCGCGACGAACCCTTTGATGTCGTTAAACCGAAAACCTCAGTAAACGATGGCGCCTGACGTTCGTAACTACATGTGTATGTGTACACACCCAAACCCACGTACTTACAAATTATATATATATATAAATATATGTATATATACTAGTTACAAAAATTAAGGGATAAAAAAAAATCCAAATTTTTGGATAATTTTCAACAAGCTGTGACTCGGAAGAAAATAGTCGCACAGCAAAAAAAGTAAATTGTCGCTCCACGCGTCTAGTTTTCGAACCTGGCCATGACATTTTTTTATCGTCGACGGTTTCGAAGTAATCCTGACAACTACCGAAAAAAATTTTTTCCAAATCTTTGCTTCTGTTCAAAAAGGTCAAATTAAAGGGCATTAAATTTTCTAAAATAGCTTTGCGATGGATGTTCAAAAAAGACATTCTTGAAGCCCGTAGACCTTTTTGAACAGAAGCAAAAATTTGGAAACTTTTTTTTCTGTAGTTGTCTTAAGGATGTTGAGTCCCTATGAAACATGTTAATGTTAATTGTTCAATAAATAGCTTCTTAATCGTCGTGAAATTTTTACACGACCTCCTGAATACTTCATGTAAAAACATACCAAATTTTCAGAATTCTATCATCATTACTTCAACCTCCTTAAGGGTTGAAATAAAAAATGATAAGAAAATTCGGAAAATTTGGTATGTTTTTGTATGAAGTATTTAAGAGGTCGTGTTAAAATTTCACGACGATTAGGAAGCTCGTTATTAGAAAATTAACATTTTGTTAAGAACAATTTTTAAAAGAAATAAAAAAAAATTTATCAATAAACTTCGGTTTGTTTCCGATGCTTTCAGTATATTGTAGATATTATAAAATTGAGAGGTCAAAAAAAAAACTTATTGCAAAGTTACATCAGTTTCCATAAAACAACATTTAATTTGTGAATGTTAATTGTTCAATAACGAGCTTCCTAATTGTCGTGAAATTTTTACACGACCTCTGAAATACTTCATACAAAAACATACCAAATTTTCAGAATTTTATCATCATTTGCGATTTGGGATTCAACATCCTTAAGATTACTCCGAAACCGTCCATGATAGAAAAATGTCATGGCCAGATCCGACAACTAGACACTTGGAGCTACAATTTGCTTTTTTTTTTGCTGTGCGACCATTTTCTTTCGAGCTACACCCTATTGAAAATCACCCAAAAATTTGGATTTTTTAATCTCTTAATTTTTGTGACTAGTGTATATACAGGGTGACCTGTTATGAATGGATAATCCTGTAACGTGAAGATCCTGACTGCAAAGGTCCTGCAGTTTTTGAGATAAAAATCATCTGCTTTTGGTTTTTCGCATGACATTTCTACAAGTGTAACTTTTTTGATCCGGTGAAACAAAAATATTCTTGGTTATTTGTTTTATCTAGGAAATTCTTCGTTTTTTTTCCTTAAATGTTTAGGAAACTTTGTGAAAAAAGATCTTATGCAACATTTTCATACACACCAATTCGAATATCTGGCTTTGATGTCCTGCGGTGTAAAGAATCTACAGATATTACACAAAGGGCAACTATTTCACGGCGTTGAAAATATAATCAGATTTTTCGGGCAATAAAAACCATGCAAATAATATGAGTCGGTTTTTATTATTATTCAAAGAATTCAATACATTGAGGTATTGAATTGGGTTTATTTCATGGCTAATATTTCATGGCATTGAAAATGTAATTAGATTTTCCGGATAGTAAAAAACAGGTACCTGCATGTAAATAAGATGAGTTGGTTCTGATTATTTTTCAAAGAATATTGATACATTGAGCTGTATAATTGGGTTTCTTTGGTTATGTTCCTCAACCAGGTATACCTCAATACATATACAGTTTTAAGTGTGTTTAAAAGCATTTTCACTGCTAAATAGATACCATGCATTTTGCGACAATTATTTTAAACAGTTGCTCAGTTATTGTCGATTCATATGATTTATAGAAATGGCATTCAAAAAACCAACAGCAGATAATTAAAAAAATAACATAAAGCCTAAAAACTGTGGGACTTTTACTAAACTGAAATTCCCGCATAGAGTAGGGCACGATCTAACCTATCGACAGTTGCAGGATTATCCATTCATAACAGGACACCCTATATATATGTGTGTGTGTGTGTGTGTAAAAATTCTTGATTTTTGTACAAAAATATGTACATATATATATAGCGGGAGTATGTATGTATATTATATATGTAATATATATACATGTATATATAGGTGGTGAATGCATTGCTGGCGTTAGTCACGAAAATAGCAGGAAAATATTTTTGACCTTCAGTTGGGGGGGGGGGGGGGGCTGCAAAAGCTTTTAGGATATAAAGCAACATACATATATATTTTTTCTTTTACATTATATATATACACCCATATATATTCATACAAAAATGAGAATATATGTGTATATATTTCTATAGATATTGCGGGAGATAGAAGTTTTATTCACTGCAAAAATCTCTCGGTAAACGGTCGCCCGGATTGCCCGTAAAAATGTGGCAGCTTGGCGAAAATCTTCCCTAAACATTTCGTTTCCCAGGTCGTACGCATTTTTGCGTTTACACAGTCCGCAATTCACAGAGTCAATTTCGCGGGAGACTTTTTGATCCGAACGTTTAACTCTCTGCGTATTTATCGCTCTTGCCCCCGCGAGAAAAAAAAACTCGTTAAAGATTATGCAGAGATGAAGAAGATAGAAAACGATATCGTATGTACGATTTCAACGTATGACTATTTATCTGAAATTACGAATCCGTACGAATTTTAATTCGAATTGGAATGCAATTTGACTAATATTGAGAGTTCGCAAATTTTTTATTAATGATATTTGCCCTCTGCCGAAATTGTTTTTTCTCTCTCTGCTCCAAAAAAAATTTGTTTGCCTGCCAGCACCAGATGATGATCCCTTTGTTCTCAAATTTCACCAGCCTCATCCTTCGCCCGTTTTCCCGAGATCCCGTCGCCAGTTGAGCAAAATGGAAAGAAAGAAGCGAAAAAAAGTCAAAGGAAATTTCGTCGACAGTCGAACGAGCGAGAATATTCGTAAGGAGCACGAGAAGAAAAAAATAATAGAAAAAAGGACGTTCGTCCTGTATGTTCCCATTGCGACCCTCGTCTTCTTTGATCGTTGCACTCTGTTGTATAAATATATAAATACACATGCGTGTGCGTCAGTGTGTGCATATAGAAAATAAAAAAAATTGACGGTTCGTTATTACGACTCGCCGATTCGTTTAATTGAATATTTTCTTTTCACGATAATGTTACAATTCAAGCTCATCCATGCGATAAAGTCTCGGAGAACGAATTTCCATTCCCCGGTTACGTCTTCTATTCCTCTCACGAATACACATATCTATTAACTAATTTATCAATGTATGTAATATAATCAATTTTAAACAAATAAATGAAAAAATATATTCATCTGAGTAAATGAATGAAAGAAATGAGAAATTAATGAATTAACAAAATATAGATATATTATTTTTCATTTATTTATAGTACTCGAGACCATGAGGTATCGAAAGGACCATGCAAAATGAAGAAAAGGCGCCTACTTTATTTTTTCGAGCGTCGGATATCATACATTTATTGCACATAAAATGGATAACGATTATTGTAATATAACAATATTATATATAGGATAATATAGTAATAATAATAATAAAATATAATACAACATTTTTTAATCAAAATCATGTCAAAGTAAACCTTAAATTTTGACACAAGCTGCATTTCAATGCGTTGTCAAAGAAACTTCACACTCAGGGAATTATAAATATAAAAACTATAGGGAATTATAAATACGAGTATACAATAAATTCATAGAATCATATATACTATGCTGGACAAAACAAAGTAGGTACCTTCCTATTTATTTTGCATGGCCCTTATGTTGCTCAGCACTATAAAGAAATGAAAAAAGAAACACACACGTACACACATATATATATATATTCATTTATAGTATTAGAAAATTATATATATTTATAGTATTAGAAAAAAATATTTTTTCGCTTATTCATTATTTTTTTTGTTCATTTATGTATTTATATACATATTGCATATATGTATATATTTCTATCTGTGCATCTATTATTCCCTTTTTTCCAAGTGACGTATCACCACGTCACTTCTTACATGGTATAATGAGGTTTAAAAAAAAAGAACATCGATTGTCCCCAGCGAAGTTTTTCGAGGCCAGAGATGACACGGGGCGTCGAGACGCGATCGCACATACGAAGCTTAACAATCGACTCGTTATACAGTTCCTCCTTGTAGCATTGTGCGCGTACCGGTGACTCCCAACATGCGAGTTTCTCGCTATGCGCGCGAGTAAACTGTACGTTTTTCGTTGTATCGATCACAAGAGTGTAGCCTCGTGTGCATCGTCGGAATCTTCTTTGCCCAACGAGCTCCCAGGAAAACCGGCTTCCACGTGAATAACGATGAGACACACTCAGACATTATTCTCGTCCCTTTGATATCGCTCGCGCTGCTCGCTACGACACACTCGCGCATCCATATGTGCATATCATCCAAAACTGTGATTAATGATCGCCACACAAACCCTTCTTGTCACTTCTAAGGCCGGAGTAAACTAAGTCCCCTTTATGCATTCGAGTACACCTTGGCGAGCTTTTACTTGCCCATTTTAGTGTGGAATACATTGTTGGGTTACTATATATATATATATATATATATATATATATATATATATATATATATATATATATATATATATATATATTCGAGTCTTTTTATAAAAGAAATAATTATATTTATTAATAGAGTTAATTGATTGAAATAATAAGTAAATATATGATGTCAAGATCCCATTATTAATAATAATCCAACTAATAATATAATAAGAATATCTCAAGTCGATTGGATAGGCTTAGAGATAGCTTTTTTTCAATTTCAATCAATTCCAATGACATGAATTAATTTTATTGAATCAATAATAAATAGTAAAATTCAATATTCTTTTTATATACAAGATGTAATTCCGAGTTGCTTACAAATCGTAAGTATCTCAGAATTGAATCTCGATGCATTTTGACAATAAATAATTAAATGATATAATACTGGTCCCAATCCTTGCCGATCATAAAATCCTGATCATATTGCGTCTAATAATTATAAAAATATTCAGTTTTCTTATTTTTCATTTATTTAACTTAAATTAATTCAATTTATTTGGTATTCAATCGAAATTAATGCAATCCAATCATTCATTGAAGTTATTGAATTTGATTACTGATTTATTGAAATTATTGGAAGCTATTGGCTTTTTACATATAATATTTTTATATAACCCATACATATAATATTTTTTTATAAAAATAAATATGTTCGATACTAAAATGCTAAAATAGTGTCAACAAAATGTGTGAAATTCTATATATTTGCTTTCTCTCGAATATTCGTAAATTGCAATAAAAAATGAATGAAAATTGCGATACTCATCGTATTACGTATCGAGCAAGCTCGTGCAAAGCCCAATGCTGGGCATGTTCCAAAATCTAATGGACTAATGTCCACGGCAGGGAACGACGTATACCCGAGATGTTGGATTAAGCACATAGTCGCAGGTCTATCGTTACGTGTGTGCATGTGTGTACGTATATACCATATGCACCGCTTATAGATACGAATGTGAAACATAGGATAGCAATCTCTGTATCACTGCGCGTTTCGGGGCTCTGGTTTTGAGCGTTTATTCCTTCTCGCGTAGGGCAAATTCTCGTTCGAGCCTAAAGGGGGATGAACGAGGAGAGAGTGGAAGAGAGAGAGAGAGAGAGAGAGAGAGAGAGAGAGAGAGAGAGAGAGAGAGAGAGAGAGAGAGAGAGAGAGAGAGAGAGAGAGAGGGCAAGAGGGAGTAAAAGAGGAAAAGAGACAGAGAGAGGGAGAGATGCGAAGGATTCGTAGTTAGGGTAGTGCAGACTATAAGAGGCGACCGACAACCACCACCGGTGCATACCCGGGGCATTGGAGAGGGACACACACACACACACTCACACGCATATATATATATATATATATATATATATATATATATATATATATATATATATATACACATATATATACATATATATACATACATACATACACACACACACACACATATATATATATATATATATATATATATATATATATATATATATATATATGTATGCAAGTATGTATATGTAGACAAGGTTGCCCGAAGGTTTCCGGACTGCGCTGGGGCGTTCTCTCTGTGCGTCGGCTCACTGCAAATAAAGCCTCACCCGCTCGGTTTGTTTGAAACATTGAGCAAACGTCGGTTGTTTAACCGGGCGAAGGATTTAGAGGTGGTTGCCGGTTGTCGCTATATACGGTGAAGTACCCAGGATAAAGGAAGAAAAAGAAGGAGACGCGGAGGGAGAGCGGGAGAGAAAGAAATAAAAAAGAGGGTGAAAGGCGAGCAAACCCGTCCTGGGATCGCTTTTTTTTTTTCGGCGTGTCCTGCTTCGGTCGAACGCGAATCCTTCATCCCCTATTTCGATCCGT
Source organism: Ophion costatus (assembly GCA_951751655.1). Lineage (NCBI taxonomy): Eukaryota > Metazoa > Arthropoda > Insecta > Hymenoptera > Ichneumonidae > Ophion > Ophion costatus. The sequence goes on along the minus strand of OX632366.1, from coordinate 24,619,222 downwards.
TGATTCGCGTTTTCCTAAGTCTTTCTTGATCATCTGCTACTTCTGTCACTCTTTCTTTGTCGGTTCCTTCTTAACTTCGGCCTCCTTCTTCGTCACCTCTTTCTTCCCTTCGACCTTCTTCTTCATCATCCCCTTCTCGTTAATCCTTCTCCTCTTCCGCGAATCTTTTTAGTCCTCCTCCTCCGTCTCTCCTGCCTTGTACTCCTCCGACTCCTTCACCTTCTGCTTCTCCATCTGGATTCTCCTTCTATCTCGTATGTCCTTATCGCTTGTCCACCTCGACTACCGCTTCTATCTCGTCCGTTCGTCCTGCTCTTTTCCTTCCTCCTTCTTCGCGACTCCCTTCTCCGTCCCACCCTTCTCCTTCGTCATCTCCTGCTCCTCCACGTGCTCCTCTTCCTTTTCACCAAACCCTTCTAGTCCAACCCCTATTTCTCTCTTTCTGCTCCTTCACCTTCTCCTTCTCCAGCTGGTTCCTCCTCCATCTTCTCTTGCTCCTATACTTCCACCACTGCCCTTCCACTTGCTCCTCCAGCTTCCTCGTTGGTGGCTGTGCGGTCTTTTTTTTCGGCTGACGAAGCGAAAGTGAGAAACGGGAAACAGTCGGAGGAGCAACCAGGTGGAGGAAGAGGCAATGGAGCCGGAGGGGCAGGAGGACGAAAGGAGGAGACGGACAAGGATTAGATGAGGCGGACCAAAAAGACGGAGAGGTTGGAAGGAGCAGGAGAAAGCGGTGGAGGAGCAACAGTAGAAGTTGAAGAAAATATAGGACAGCAGAAGGAAAAGAAGGAATCAGGTGGAGAAGGAGAAGGTGAAGTGCCTCCTCTTTCCGTCCCGTTCTTTCTTCCAGCCCTCCAGCTCCCCGGCCTTTTCCTCCTCCTCGATTCTCCGCCAACTGTCTCTCGTTTCTCACTTTCGCTTCATCTCCCACCCGCCCTTCCTACTTTCACCCTTTTTGGATCGCGCTTCATTCAACCTCTTATCCCACGACTCAAGCTTGTCATATTTCATCCGAGTCTTTTGCTTCTCCCTCATTCTCTTTTTCCCGAAGTTTGATCGGGCCCGCTTGATTTCATCGAATCGATTCGCGACGAGCTTTCGGGGCTTGCCGGAGACGAGAAAATTACGAAGGCAGAGCAAATTTTACGTTCCAAGAACATGTACAAAGTCAATCTACTAATTGTCCCGTATAAATTCTCTTGCTCGACTTTAACTTGGGGCCGTATCTTTAATTGGGGAGCATGCGTTTATATATATATATATATATATATGCGTGTGTCTATAGAGGGATGGGCAATACCGTTATCCGTGGGCGCCAGAGAACTCATCTCCTTCCCCAAATCTCTCTCGAGATACGAGACGATGAGTCGTTAAAACGCTTTATCCCAGCGCCTCCCCAGCGCATCGCCCATAATAAATTAATTAACGAAGACACACCGAGACTTTTATTGTCCCTGGAACTGACCGACTTTGCCGATCCAATGAAATTAACCAAGATCCTTTTCAGCCTCCTCCCGGTATTAAGTCTCCTTCGACAACCAATAAAGGAGCCCTTCGCAAATATACATCCACAAATATATACATATATATATATATATACTCTTGAGTTAATGAAGGACGGTAAGTCTAAGAAAATACCGATACAGTAATTCTCCAACTCTCAATCTTCATTCGTTTTTCAAATGTTTTGTTTCATTTCCTCCGAGCGTTAATAATTGCGAACGAGAAAGATCGCGGAGATGAGGCAGTTGTCGCTTTACGATGAACGAGCTACCCCCACCGCCCCCTGTACCTTCGTTTATTCCCATGGTCTCCCCGCGGTCCTTTCCACCGGGGTGATGCATTATCGTAAAATAATTTTAAGATCAGGAGCCTCGGGTTGCGGACTAGTGTCGGGTACAATAAAAAAAAATCGTCCGGGAAAATGATTGAGAGTGTCCTGTTGCACCCTCCGCGAGAGCGTGATTATGTTTGCTTTCATCGTTTACCAAGACACACACACACACACACACGGATATATACACAATACGCATGTCAATTTCCGACTATGCGCAAATGAAGTTTCACTATGTACACGGTGATCCAGTTGAACGGAACTGTCTTTTATGCAAAAACCATGACTTTGAAATTTGGAACGAGAGATTTAAAGAAATTGGCAATTCGTAAGGGATCGAAAAATCAATCCGTGAAAATTGCACTGACCAAGACTTGATCATTGTTGCATATAAAACGCAACGAAAAGGATTATTGATATAAAAAAATAAAAAATAAAAAATATGGGTCCCTTTGGGGCCCCGGATTAGGCCCTGGCCCAACATCGGAATCACCAACCGATTGCTCTGATGGAACGCTACAACTGTTGTTTAAAAACTTTTTTCACAAAGAGCCTAGTTTTCGAGTTATCGCGGTGTCAAATTTGGATTGGGTCACCCTGTGTAATGTGCATACAGGAGGAGTCTTAAACCGATCTCGGCTCGTCTAATATTGTCCTCTCAGCTATAAAAGAGACTGGAATTGATTGAAGGTAAATTTCATTTATTTCCAGCCTCGCACTGAAGATTCGATCCGATCGTTTTCTTTTTTTTATGCGCAATATTTTTTTGCACACTCTTCGTCGGTATTTGGCCAATAAGGGAATCGGTAACATTTCTTCTAGACGAATAGAGACATTCTGTGTTGCGGGGTTATACTCGTCGATGATAAACTCACCACCCCCGCCCCTCTGATGGTCGGCAAACTTCCATTATATGGGGGGCGACGAATAAACCGCTCACTCTGACTTTTAACGATTCATATATGTGTGCCTACGTTGGGCTACACGCATGAGTCGTTTGGAAGTGACTGCCCCCGTAAAAAGTGCATTATCCCGAGGCAATATGGCGACCTAAAAAGCTTTCCTCTTTCATTCTTTGACCGTCTGCAAAAATGGCAGGGGCTCCCGAATGTCCCTAGATTTGCCCGTTTGGTGCTTTTACTGCTGCATTTTTTAAGTTATTTTTTTATCGATCTGAGTCCCCTTACAAAGGGCCAAGGTACAACGACCATTGGTTCGGTTGTTTTATTGAACTGATTTATGGTACGAAGGGCTGAAAATCAGTTGCTCATCTCCTTAGAGTCTTTACGGTGTTCATTGCTGCCCTATTCATCCATTGTTTTCGTTAATCTTATCTTCGAACCGACCACAATTGTGTGTAATGAATTAAGCTTGTCTATCAAAAAATAAAAACGACCTTCGCTTGACCTTGACACCTTCACTGGCGAAGTTTATGACTTGACCATCGTACGCCGCCATCGAAACTCTCCAACTTTTGTTGAAACTTTTTTTTTATCGGAGCAACGGATCTTGAGTGAATTCAACATTCCACTCCCAATGGGACACCCGGTATATGGTGGCAGCACTTGCGAAAACTTCAAAGCACCGTAACTTCGGCAATTTTTTAGCTAGCGATTTTTTTCTTTACTTGTACGTGTCTTCAATCCGGCTTCAATGGTGGGTCATAAAAATATAAATTTGCTTTAAAAAAATATTCCACGGTCCGTAATAAACTGTATCTACCATAATGTTATTGGCTATTGGCTCAATACTCAAGGTCATGTGGCTTGGCGGTGTCGACGGCAAATCCTCAATGGGTCACGCAGCGATGAGCAAATCGACGCAATTGGATGGGATTCGTTTTTTTAAGGATGTTGAGTCCCAAATCGCAAATGATGATAAAATTCTGAAAATTTGGTATGTTTTTGTATGGAGTATTTCAGAGGTCGTGTAAAAATTTCACGGCAATTAGGAAGCTCGTTATTGAACAATTAACATTCACAAATTAAATGTTGTTTTATGGAAACTGATGTAACTTTGCAATAAGTTTTTTTTTTGACCTCTCAATTTTATAATATCTACAATATACTGAAAGCAACGGAAACAAAACGAAGTTTATTGATAAATTTTTTTTTATTTCTTTTAAAAATTGTTCTTAAGAAAATGTTAATTTTTTAATAACGAGCTTCCTAATCGTCGTGAAATTTTAACACGACCTCTTAAATACTTCATACAAAAACATACCAAATTTTCCGAGTTTTCTTATCATTTTTTATTTCAACCCTTAAGGAGGTTGAAGCAATGATGATAGAATTCTGAAAATTTGGTATGTTTTTACATGAAGTATTCAGGAGGTCGTGTAAAAATTTCATGACGATTAAGAAGCTATTTATTGAACAATTAACATTAACATGTTTCATAGGGACTCGACATCCTTAACGTCCCTTTTCGTTTCTCTAGGCTTTTTAATTCGCAAGTAGGTGAATTAGTGCCAAGAGGCGATGCAAGGAAGCTAACGAAGCATAAGCGAGTTGCCACGGATGTTTTCATACAATCGGGTCGTAATGAGGGGCGAGGGAGGCGACGAGTTGCCGGAAGTGAATGGTCTAGAAGCAAGATTGGGTTCGTCAATAATTGAAGAGGAAAAACGACTATGTCACTCTTACCAACGATGGCGCAATGCGAGGAAAGGAAAATGAGAATACACGAATGAATATATTATTTTTCATTTATGGCTTCACCCGCTCGAAGAAAATAATTTGTCTTTCTTTCTAAAGCGGTCCTTGAAGTTTAGTGAATGTAGGAGAATTCATTTTTTTGCCACTGCCATGACGAATAATCATGATACAAAAAAAACATCACGAGCACAAAATTCCGCGAATAAATTTATTTGAAACTGATAGTCACTTCATAACGCGATGAAAAAAAAAAAAATTTTGAATGCGACTTTTTACATGAATTTATACCTCGGGAAGAAAAATGATTATTTAGAAATGATTTTTATTTATTTAATGAGGTCTCAATTAATTTCTGAGTTCCAACGTATATCCTTGGGGGTTTTACGTGTAACCCTTACGTATAACGCCTGCTCGCACTTAGCTCATCTAACTGAAAATCCGTTGCCTCCACGCATGTCAAGCGACACTCTACCGCATTTGCCGAAGACGGGGAACCTGGGAAAAGTCCGTACTGGTATAGACGACCCCATATTCTTCTGATTCTCTGGTGCACAAACTTTAACCCAAGTATGTACACGAAGATATGAGAAGTATCGGCCTCCGAGTATTGGCCATGCACAGCGCTGCTTAAGTCGAAAATTGCAGGATTATCCATTCATGAATGGATACCTTGTATATTCAGTAAATGATTATTTTTCTTCTCATAAGTAAACTAACATTTTCACCGATAATGAGTATTCATTTCTTCAGATTTCCATCTGCCTTTTCGGACTTCCAGTTTTCGAAAATTCCACATTACTACTTTTCCGAAGCTGTCGGTTCGATAGAGCGAACATTTTTTTTTCCACCCCAAAAAATGAATTAAAAAACCCAGAAGAGACGAGAAAAATAGTTGGAAAATATTGGACTGATTGAATTCGAAATTTGGAATGATCAGGAGTGTTGATATCAGGTGTCGAGCTTGTTACGTGTGCAGGGCTTTCGATAATTATCGAAAAAAGTACGGGCGGGACCTTTAGGTATCTCCGATGACTGAGTAATACGAACCTAATTATACAATGACATTATAATCAAGAGGTCTCTCGTTTTCCAGGTACTTCTAGGCGTGGAGGTGAAAGAGACGGCGAATTTCACCCATTAATTTTAACAAGGTATTTTCCCACTATAGTCTCCTGAAAGACTACTAGGGGAATGGAGAGAGAGAGAGAGAGAGAGAGAGAGAGCCCGCGAGAGGGGCGCGTGGAAGAGAGGGAGAGAACGATGTTTTTTTCTTTTGTTTTAGTGTCTCACAGTAGTGATTTCTCTCAGCAGTTCATTACAAATGAGCATGCACCTCGCAAAAAAGTATCACAATCAATTTATTCACAATAAACTGCTAGTTCCCGGTCTGTTCCAACTTTCCCCCACCATGTTCGCACATGTGCATTATTTTCACATTAAAAAAATATATATCTGTTGCTATTACAAAAAACATTGTGAATTGATTTGGAATAAATATCAAATTTCAATGGCTTGTGAATTTCCACAGTCAATATTGAGTAAACTATTAAAGAAAGAAATTAGTAAAATAAGCACAATCAATTATGGAAAAGTATTAGCTGGTATGATTTTTAAAATAAACTCCGTCGATTTTGAATCCATAATAAACGTAATAATTTGCAAAACAAACAGAATTAATTATCAACAAATAATTATTGGTGTCATTTATAAAACAACCGCAATTAATGATGAACAAAATATTAGTTCCAACGCTCAGTGAACATACCACCCTCAATATTAAATATGTCCAGAAAATAATAAATCACCCTTTAATATTCACTATATCCAAAAATAAACAAACCAGCCTCAATATTTTATATTTCCAAAAACGAGTTCCCACTCTCAACATTGAATATTCCCAAAAAGAAGTAAACCACCCCAACGCTTAATATCTCCAAAAACAAATGACTCACCTTCAATATTTAATATTTTAAAAAATAATAAAAAACACCACCTCCCCCGCAACGTTCTCCCAGCAAAATTGCACATTGCCCCTACCGCTTTTCCCCAAAAACGCCCGCAATCCTTCGCCCCTCCGCATCGTCCCGGCCCCCGTTCTCTTGCGTCAATTTTTTTCCGACCGAACGATTTTCATGCTCTCCTCAATCGTCCTTCCGCAAATAAGATTTTCGTGCAATTCGTTGGTCGAATTGTCCGCTATTTGTTACAGGGTGAAGAATCGCGAGCCAAGGGGTCCACGGGGGGTTGGACGAGGTCGGTCCATCGCGGGCGAAATTCATGAATTTTGTATGTACGTAGAAATGTGTACAAGGGGACTGACTTTCGGATCGGCGAGGGCGGTCGCAAGGCAGAAGGCGATCGACAGGGAGAAGGACTCGTTTCCTCGCCGGATATTCGACGGTGCCCGTAACTGCCGTAATTACTGTCTCGGAGCGGCCACCCTCGGAGGGTGGGGGATGGGAAGCGGTGGGGGGGGGGGGGGGGGGGGTAAATGAAAAGGGGATGATATCCGAGTAGCGGGGTCACTCGCGAAACCTCGAAATTAAGCTTCCACCATGACAGTTGCTTCCTGCCGTATACCCCGTACATTCACGTAGCCACACGAACACCCAACTCACATACGTAGGTACGTACGGCGGTCCTCGGCTGGTCGCGTTGAAACTTCGAGGAATAAAAGTCCCCGGGGAGCGCGGAGAGGAAGCGTCAAAGGGGACGTTGATGCACTCTACCAAACATTCGCTTCGTTCTCGCTCTACCCTCGTATTTCTATCATCCTCCTAATCCTGCGTTCAAAATCCCATCCGAACCGAAAAATCGATCGACGATTTTTTAAAATAATTAATTGCGTGGGGAAGCGTGTTGGTCGGTTTATTCCGATTGTGAAAATTCGAAATATATATACATACACACACATACATATACATTTATATATATAGGAATATGAATAATAATAATAAGATAATATGATTTTCATTAATTATAATATTATCGTATACGATTTTTTGTTTGATTCAATAAATAACGCTGTGATATTACTATGATTTTACACAGGGGTTCGTTCAATAAGGGATTAATGAGTAATGAGTGAGTAATTAATTGATGCAATTAACTAAGTAATGAAAAAAGATTTATTATATGAATGAGCAGTACGTTTATTTTTCACTTCTTTACAATGGCATGCAAAGTATTACGGATTAACGATCAAAAGGAGGAAGATACTAATATCGAGTGGCTATTTTTAGCGAAGAAATTATAAATATATTTTCATCAATTATAAAATAAAATTCACTATAATTATAAATATTTTTAATACACCAGTATAATTTGATTACACTTTTATCAGTTTTTTTAAATTGAACCCATTACGAGTATTAAACATGCTTATTATCAGGTATAATATTGGAGATTGATGATTTCTTATGAGATTTTTGATGAAATTAATTTTTGACACTTTAATCATAATTGATTTTTTAAAAATTAAACGCATCACAAAAATCATACATTGTTGAATCACATGGATCGATTACCTAGTTGGCACAAAAACAAAGGACGAAGAATCAAAACCAAATTGGCTCGTAAGTAAAGTCAAGCAATTGGGAAATGTGTCGTCTGTACGTACGCCTTTTGGCGCCGCAGATACGAATCGAAAATTCGGATAGCAAGTGAGATTTTTTTAAACCTTCCCTTCATCTGTACATATGTTATATATATATAGGGTATTCTCGCCCTATCGACCCTGTTAAACTCGAACCGTTTTGCTGTGGCTGAAATTTGAATGTTATTCTTTCCTTCTAAAAACGCTTGTG
>OX632366.1:24571493-24610725 GCA_951751655.1 Ophion costatus | reverse complement strand
GGTAATTGATAGGGCTGTAAGAGGGTGGGAGGGTCGCCGCTGTGCAAGGAATTGTTTACCTGGAAAGGATTGACCGCGCTGTACGCGAAGGCGCTTCAACGATGGTGACCACAACCACCACCGACACTTCCGCTATTGCCAGATCTATACATATATATACATATATATATATATATATCGAGAGAGAGGGGGAAGGGAGAAAGATCCACCTCCCTACACCCCCTACTCGCCCTACTCCCTACAAAACACTCCCGATGAAGTTTTTCCGTGTATTACGTCTCCGAGAAAAAAAAAAATTACATGCATTTTAAAGTGGATAAACAAAATTTAATTCCATTAAGAAAAAGGCTTTTTTTTAAAGTGATCCGTATTTCAAATCTGGTTATCTCCGTTATGCTGAACTTAACATGAAAGTTTGTGTTTTTGCTGGACTCTTAATGTTTATGGCAAATATTACTCATGACAAGAATACGCCCTATTATTCTTCAGACTGGACTTGAAGAACCATTGAATGTCATATTTTTCTCGCTCGCAACATGTCCTCGCCGGACCTTTAAAAGAGTCATGTCCATCTCATAATTGCCACCTTGTATACAGGGGAAGGCAACAACTTAACAATAGATTGGACCGTTTATTCAATCGAATCGAGGGTAGAAATATTGTTTTTTAAATCGATTTGTCATACTTAAACTTGATAAATCATCTTGAAATTCCGCCCGTGAGTTTATTTTTAGGCCCTTGATGAAGTTCTGAAAAAAATAGTGGTCCAATTTGAAAAAATCGAAGTGACCTTAAAATCTCCGAAGCACCTCCCATCTCGACGAACCTTGTAGCCACCACTCGATGACCAACTTCGAACGATGCTACTTTTGGGGGAAAAGTTTTCGCTAAAGGCTGATCAGCTAGAAAATGTTTCTACTGCTAGTAGTTATAGCTCTACCCCGTATATATATATATATATATATATATATATATATTGCACGTGTTGCTACAGTATGTTCACCACCAACCACACCTCTGCATCTCTGATATTCGACGAGGTTACCGTTGGCATGTCCTTCGAAGGGCATTAATGGCTATATATGTATATAAATTCATATATAATATATGTGCATGTAACCATGGAACCACATATATGGACAAACCGCACACCCATGGACATCCATGGTCTCGGTCCATCCGGCTCGACCATAGCCCTCGCTGAAGGGTTCGCCTAATTAATGCCGCTAATATACTCCGGAACTCACGAATTTGCGATGTGAGGGAGAACGAATATATATGTATTTAAATCCGTATGGGTGTGTGTGTGTGTGTGTGTGCACTCATCAGTACAGTGAAGGACTAGAGAGTAAAAAAAAACGCCCTTTCATGTCGTCTCTTGGTTCATGTTTTCTCCATATCTCTCATAAATTTCCCGGGCTCATAAAAAAAACATACTCGTTAAATCCATCCGGACACGCTCGGGTGGCACGGGGATGACTTTAATAACTAATTGATACCGGGCGGCAGAGAATTTCTCGTGACCGTTCGTTGCGTTTTCTCGACTCTGCCGCGATGAAGACACTTGCTTCGTCATCCTTTCTCTCTCTCTCTCTCTCTCTCTCTCTCTCTCTCTCTCTCTCTCTCTCTTTCTCTCTGAGAGTGCCGGTGTCAAGATTCGAGAGCTGTTGAAAGAATAAAACGATAGCGATCAAGAACGCGGTGATGGCTCGCGATCGTAAGATAAAAATATCAAGCCGTCCCTGAGGCAATGAAATTCAAATTTAAAAAATCATACCCGCGTACACGAAATAAAAGAAGGCAATTGAAAAGTTTACTCCGCGTTTTTTAAAATTCTTCAGATTCGTTGAAAAAAAAACGAAACATTTTCAACTGGCGTGAAAATTTACTAGACGAAAAAAAAATGCACAAAAATGTAAGAACATTTCGAAATCAGTGTGACTCTCTCTCTCTCTCTCTCTCTCTCTCTCTCTCTCTCTCTCTCTCGCCAAGGGACCCGCTGGGCACGATTGCTTTACGACCTTAAATCCCTCGATCAGTTTTCGAGTTGTAAACACGATAAGTAGGCGGGATGCGGAGGAGCGGGTCGGAAGGGGGTGAACAAGCTTCGAGGAGTGCAGAGGGGGCCATTCTTCAGTCTCACCACCCATGGTTTTCTCCCGCTGGGGTGCCTTTTGTAAATTGTGCCTCGTGCCTATAGGAACACGTGTCTTCGTTCGACACACTATCACGTAGCTATATATTTGCGTTGAAAATTGTCCAAGAATATTTACCATTGGGTGGGCAATTGAATAAATCTATAATTTCATTAATAAATGGGTGTATGTATATTTTTCCGGTTGTTGGGATTTTTAATATTAAGAATAATCGTGAAAATTATTATTGGTATTATTAACAACTAACATCACATTGTGTTATTTTATTTTTAATCTAACTTTCGATCTTTCGATCTTTACTGACTTTTAATTCAATTTTTCAAGTGATTATATTATTAATCACTCCTATTATGAATAATAGTTGATTAATACGAATTGAATTCACTGTAAATTCTACTCAATGTCAATGTTTCATTTTAAAGTGATTACTATGATCACTTACTTTTATGGATGATAATCGATTATATTAATTAATTATCATAATAACGATTACTAATGTTATTTATCTTCATAATAATAACTGATTTATAATACTACTAATAGTAATTAATATTTAAAATCACATCGAAGGCAATGATACGTACATGTAATAGTACATATGTATATATGTATACATACAGCAACTTATGGATATCATTGGATATCATTGTGTTATACTAGACGGAGAAGACACGTTGAAATTCAAAGAATTTTCATTTTCTTCAGATTCGTGAATTTATAAATTCAAACTTGTAAGAAAATGTAAGTTAATAAAAACATGTGATCAAATATAATGCGTACTTCATTCGATCCATATTTTTTGCTTGTAATCAATCTGTAAACTAATAAATAATCATTACGTGTCAGATAATCCTCGAGAGTAGCTTTGATGTAAAGTATTTTGATTTCAGATATTTTTTAACGAACATAAGTGAAACAAGAAAATTTTAAAATTCGACAAAACGGATCCTAACGTTATCCCATTAACATGCCGGGCTTAAAATTGGCATAATGAGTGCCAGTATTTTTAGGAAAAATTTGAAGAAAATCAATCACGTGTTTTAAAAAAATCAAGATTTAATATTTGAAACTTGAAAATCTTATAGAAATACGGTTTTGATGATTTTGTACCATTTTTTTTCTGACAGTGCGTCTAGCGGCGAAAATAAAAAAAAACATCCCAATCGGGTCAGTTTTCGCAAAGTTATGGGCATTAAAAAAAACCGTTTTTAAAAAATTCATATTTCGGAAGTGGCTGGACAATAAAAGATGAAAATTGGCATGAAGGCCTCTCTCGATATATACTAAAAGAAAAAAAATTATGGAGAAAATCGGAGATGCAGAAGCTGCATCCTGTATTTTAAATAATCTCTTTCTCCATATATACTTCGCAAATTTTCCCACCTTCCTCACTCGCAAGGCCGAGCATCACGTCTATATATGCTTTTCCACCTAAACCAAAACCACAGCTAAAGCCTTACAGTATAGTAGACTGCTGCCTACTCCCCGGGTAATACATGCCCCATTGGCATTATATTCCATCTACATATATATATTAACATAGACACGTGTACACTTCTCTCAATTCATACCCTCGCCTTAAACTTGCCTGCAGACATCAAACGCCCACCGGGGGATTACTGTCCTTACGAGCGCGACTCTAAAATCTCACAAACTTGGTGTGTCTACAGGGTGGTACCGGAACAGAGCGAGTTTCACGAGCGGATGAACCACGTATAGAAATCGATACATCTATACGTATTGTGGAGTTTTTTTTATACTACATCTTTTTTTTATACGTACAACACATCAAGCACTTTTGAGGAACGAGGGGGGGGGGGGGGACTGGCGGTGGAGAAATGAAATTCGAGGTGAGGTATATGGGCATAAATTTGATTAGTTAGGGTTGAGGGCACGGGCGATGGACACCCTTTGTACTTGATGTTTCCTTCGTCTCTCTCTCTCACTCTCTCTCGTCTTTAATGGAATGCACTGGGGCTTTGGACAGAACGCCCTCATTTCATGCCTTGCGCGATTGTTTGTGTATCTCTCTCTGCTTCTCTCTCTGCTTCTCTCTCTGCCTCTCTCTCTCTCTCTCTCTCTCTCTCGCTCACCCTCCATTCTCTCGTCACATTCCACAAATTTATGACGATGTAAAAAAATAGAAATTGAGGGTTTTGGGAATAATTCGAGGTAAATTCGTATTCAGGGGGTACGTATACATCGAAATGGACTCGTAAAAAAATATCGAAAATGTAAAAAACAGTATTTTGGCTCAAAATAAGTAATTTCACTGAATCGGCGATCATTTCTGTTCTCTTTCGACTTAAAACTCCGCTCTTCACTCATTCTCTTCGTCATCGTTTTCGCTTTAAAATGCCACTTAGTTTAGTGGGCTGCGGGTAATTTTCGATTTTTGCCAGAATTTCAACGAGGGGTCATCGATGTTTTCGAATTTTTCCATACACACTATCTTCTTTTCGGCTATTTTTGAAGCGGACTTTGCAGGAAATCTAATTGAGATGGCGGTATAAATCCACCGGCATTCGCGAACGCTATCGATATCATTTTCAAAAAGCGTCCTTATAAGCAGATCGAACTTGTAAAAATGACGCTACGGCTGTTTGAAATTGAGTGATTTTGGCGATTTGTAGCCAGAGAGACGGAAAATATGTTGACCCTTTTTAGCTGTGACAGCCTGTGATCGGTTGAAAAATTCCCCCTCCCCACTTAATTTTAATCTTGTTATTAACTTAACAATCAATTTACCGCCATTTATCAATTTTTTTTGTAAAACAATAAAAACCAAGTTACATTATATACATGCACCTGTTTTTTGTTATCCGTAAAGTCTGATTATATTTTCAATGCCATGAAATAGTTGCACTTTGTGTAATAGCTGTACATTTTTTCCACTCAAATCGCTGCACGGCTCGCGAGTGAAATTCCGTAATAAGCACTTGACATACTTCACTCTAAGGGGTGCTGGCACCCCTTAAAACCAAAAAAAAATTGTGTCAAATAGTTTTTAATGCTCTACCATATTGCATGAGTTTCAACAAAATCGAAGGTGGCTACCATAGTAATGTTCATCATAAGTATCGAACTAAAGGATCCCGTCGTAGTATCTCTCACTACACGTTGACGTTTCGCAGGTTTTCTCCACTCTCGCGCACGCACACACACATGCGATAACGCAATACTTTCGTGGTGCCGCAAATAATCTTATTAAGATCGCGGGGTGTGTGGAACTTTCGACCGATATATGTACCTAAACAATAATATATATACATACACACTACATATATATATATATATATATATATATCCAGGAGAAAAAGCTCGATGAAAAAGATAGCTGAGACGCAGCTAGAATTTTGATGAAGCAATCATCGAGATCACGACTTTGCGATAGTGCTCTCCTTTTCTCTTGTTTTTTCTCCCTTCCTTTCTCTCTCTCTCTCTCTCTTGAGTTCTCTCTCCTTCTCCACATTATTATACAGCATAATAGACTATAGTGATAGTAGAGAGCTTATACATACGTATACAGAAATACACACTTTTTCGCCGCCCCCCGCCACCAACATATTATCTGTCCGTCTAGATATAGATATAGTAAGAATATGGAGAGTTGGGTAAAAGTAGATAGCGAGTTAAGGGCTGCAAAGAAATGGCGAAAACAGAAAAATGGAAAGAAAGTGTGAGCTTATCAAAGTATATATATATATATGTATATATATATATATTATATATATTTATATTGCTATAGAGTTACAGTAGGACAGAGAGTTGGGTGAACGCCGATAACGAGTTAAGGGTTGCGAAGCGATGTTGAAAACTGAAATATACAAAGAAAGTGCTTATCTTTTATACACACACTGCGCATTATAATTTCGTTCAGATATATATATATATATATATATATATAACTGAAGTTATATATATATATAACAATAGTTATATATATATAACAATAGTTAACATATATAACATATATAACAATATATGTTATATATGTTAACAATATATAACAATATATTGTTAACATATACACATGTTAATATATACATATACATATACATATACATATAACATATACATAACATATACATATACATATACATATATGTTAATATATACATATACATATGTTAATATAACATATACATTGTTATATATTGTTAAAATATATTGTTAACATATACATATAATATATGTTATATATGTTAACAATAGTTAACAATATATAGCAATAACAATATATAATATATATAAACAATAACAACAGTTATATATATATATATAACAATAATAACATTTTGCTTATTTTTATTATTCCTTTGTATGTATTTGTATATACGTCTTCTGTATATATGTATATATATAGGGAGAGAGAGAGAGAGAGAGGAAGAGTGTGCAGACTACTAATGCTCCGACACGAGGGTGCACTTGTTCGATCGAGAAAAAAACAATCCAAAAGCAGGGTGCATCTCGGCATCGCGTAACTTCTTTTTCCTTTTTTCCCCTTCAATCCCCTTTAATCGAGAAAGAAATGCCTATGGCGCGCTAGGAGAGATCGAATCGAATGTGGCGCGAAGTATATAAACGAGGCGCCCCATTTGATGCATGAGGCACAGCCTCTGGTCCAGCGTGCCGTTTATTCCTCGTTGTCCGGGGATACATCGGGGGTGCGTTTTCTTTTTTCGCCCGCGCCTCCCGATTTTCCAGGCAATGAACTCAACCCTGCGATATATGCGTATGTATATATATATATATATATGCTAGTAGGAGGACTGATCGCACGTGCGTCTTACATACACCGCACACGTATGGGATGCGGTACCGTCGTCGTCGTCGTCGTCGTCGTCGTCGCGACGCAATAATACAGCGACGATCCATCTCCGCGCGCGTCAATAAAACATCTGGCCTCGTGAATTCATTCCCCGCCCTCGTATCGTCGACTTCATATACGATACACGAGCTCCAAATTTTCTCCCCATTTTTCGCACTATATACAGCACGCTCTTTCTCCTATCTTGCGTAAATTCTATCAATTTTTTTTTCCTTTCTCTTCTCTCGTCTCCACATCCCGGGCTGTTAGCAATCGCTCAAATTGGGGGGTTAAGAGGAGGCGCGACTGCTACGTCGAAACGAGATCGATGAGCGGGAGATGAATGGAAAAGTCATTAGGGCTGCACGATTTTGTGATGAACGTCGCTATTATTATTATTATTGTTGTTATTGTTGTTGTTATTATTATTCTGTTTATTATTGAAGTTTTGAAGTATTGTGATTGTCTTTGTTATTGTCATTGCTGTTATTAATATTGTAAATATAATTATTAACATTATAGTTACCACCTAAGTGATAATTGGCTAAGAGCCTAAGAGATTGCCTAAGAGATAAAGAGCATAACAATCGCCATAGCTATAACGACAATAACATTGACAATACACCGAAAAAAAAATTCGTTCATCCATCCAAAATTCAGTTGGTTTAGCAAAATGTATCTTCAAATACGTTCAACTTGATTTTTGATTGGCATAACAAAACAGTATAGTTGGTGGTAAAACAGTACAGTGGTGTGAACTGTAGCTCATTTAGCATGTCTGAGCAACTGTTAAAGCAACAAAATTTCGAGAATGTGCAAATTTCGTTTGCACATTCAACGATTTCTTTTTCTCAGTGTAATCATAGCAACGGAAATAATCACTACAACAAGTATATTATCAGTAACGATAATAATTATAACAATCAGAGTAATAATAACAATGATGATAAGCGAAGTAGTAACTGGAGTATAGTAACCTTTCTTATGAATTAGTTTATTGATAAGATTATTATTTTATAGTTATTACTTCCGTTATGATATTTATCTTTTTATAACTCATGAATATTATAACAATTGAATTAATAACAACAATAAGAATGATGGAAGTACTGTAAAGTGATAATCTTGTTTACGTATTAATTTATTAATGCAGTTATTTTTTTATAGTTATCCCTTTCATTATTACTACTGTTGTTATTTATAATAGAACTATTATATATATATATATATATATATATATATATATATATATATATATGTATATATAATTTATATTATGCCTATTATTATTGTCAATATGATTGGTGTTATTGTTATTGCGATTGTTATGATTGTTATCGTAATTTTAAATGCTTTTTTTGATTGGAGTGATCTCTTGGAAAAGCCACTCGACAAATGGTGACAAGCGGAGCAGGGCAGAGAAGAATATAGTCATCAGGTGGAATGGTATGCATTCATGCGTTTCCTTTCTCTCGCATCACTCCACGCCGCACTTGTCAAGAAATTCCGTGGCCTTTCATACAAGCTCGTTCGCAAGTATGTAAGCGAGCGAGCGAGTAAGCGAGATGCCGAAGCCAGAAGAGAGGAGAGAGAGAGAGAGAGAGAGAAGGATAAAAATAAGAAAAAACGTACGGAGAAATAAGACAAAAAGGGTCGAAAGGAGCGAGCGAGGGAGGGAAGGTAAAAAAGGGGAGTGGATATGCAAAGGGTCGGTTTCCATAACGAATGCAATAACATTACCATCGAGCCTCAAAGCTAAATTAATGGATATTATTCCGTGCGTGGGTGTGTGTGTGTGTGTGTGTGTGTGTGTGTGTGTGTGTGTGTGTGTGTGTGTGTGTGTGTGTGTGTGTGTGTGTGTGTGTGTGTTCGCACAAGGCACTCCCTCAACGAGCTTTACCCTATTTGCGCCGCCGCGTACACCCTCATCGTACGACCACACACGCGCCTGTCTATCTCGCCCACGTTCAAACACGGAGCAGCCAGCGCGCCTTTAAAATCCAAGGGAGCACCGGAAATATAAGGTAGAAGGGCGCGGGGTGCCCGGCAGGAGAAAGAACCGCGTAATAGCTCGAGTTACCTGCTCGTAACATTCATGCATGCATGCATGCCAGCCGCGCTCTCTACGCCAACTACAACCCCTCCCCCCCCGCCGCTCTATCCTCTTACTCCCCGGCACTCACGCTTGCCCTTATTCCCGGATCCACCCACCCTTGTGTACTTTTTCTCGCCACTTTTCTCCTCCACTTGGCTTCACGATGTATCGACGTTTTTTTTTCTCGTTTAAGGATGTTGAGTCCCAAATCGCAAATGATGATAAAATTCTGAAAATTTGGTATGTTTTTGTACGAAGTATTTCAGAGGTCGTGTAAAAATTTCACGACAATTAGGAAGCTCGTTATTGAACAATTAACATTCACAAATTAAATGTTGTTTTATGGAAACTGATGTAACTTTGCAATAAGTTTTTTTTTTGACCTCTTAATTTTGTAATATCTACAATATACTGAAAGCAACGGAAACAAAACGAAGTTTATTGATACATTTTTTTTTATTTCTTTTAAAAATAGTTCTTAACAAAATGTTAATTTTTTTAAAAACGAGCTTCCTAATCGTCGTGAAATTTTAACACGACCTCTTAAATACTTCATACAAAAACATACCAAATTTTCAGAATTTTCTTATCGTTTTTTATTTCAACCCTTAAGGAGGTTGAAGTAATGATGATAGAATTCTGAAAATTTGGTATGTTTTTACATGAAGTATTCAGGAGGTCGTGTAAAAATTTCATGACGATTAAGAAGCTATTTATTGAACAATTAACATTAACATGTTTCATAGGGACTCAACATCCTTAATCGAAACAACCCCTTGCAAGATCTGCGCTCTTGCGGCTTTATTTTCGTCACGATAGGCACGGCGACGATGCGAACGAGCAGGATATACATTTCAAGCGATCACCATGCGCGACGGTAAAATATTCCAACGATAGAAATTAAATTTTCGCAGGGCAAGAGGTTGAACGAACAGTCAGCTTTCTTTTTCACTTGATTTATTCCTTGTGAGATTTGTTTCTCTCTCTCTATCTCCTTCTTTCTTTTTCGTTGCCCTGTCTTCAATATTTTGGAGATCATAGTATCTATAAACTATGTAATTTTATTCAATATAAATAATGAACACGTTTATATGAGAATATATATATATATGAATAGAATAGTTATTTTACTAGTTTATACATTTTAACGATAATAATGATTATCATTTTTATTATAAACATAGAATACTATAAATTTAGTTTATCTATTTTATAATTATAATTCAATTAAATATTTATATTATAATTATGAAATATGAGCTATAAAGTAATTATTATAATAATACTCATTATATATTATCAATAACTATTAATATATAATTATTTGAATAATAGATAGTTAATTAGACACATATTATATCGTTGATAGTGCATTTCTATTATTAATAATAGCAAAATTACATAATACTAATAATGAATGTACACACTAATGTTGCTACATGTATGTCTTATATATTAAACACTGTATGTTACAATAGTTTCCATGGCATGTAATAATAGTCCCTACATAGTATGATACAAATTACACGCATGATATATAGTATGGGGGAATATAGAGCGAAACAATAATTTCCAAAAAATAATCTCTCCATCCCCAAATCAAACGAATCTTTTCGTTAGAGTGGAGTAACAGCTTTTTGTCCATTTTTTTTGCTTTCAACCCCTCGTTCATCCGTACGTAGTAAATGTCGTGTAAAATCGGCGTGATAAGCATAGCGGAAAATTGGTGCAGCAAAATGTCGAAATATTTTTCAGGCGTGAAAATTCAAATCGCTGCGACTGTAGGACCCATAAAATAATAGTAAAAGAAACGAGAATAAGCGCAGGGTGATTTCTCTCGTGTCTGATCGCTCACTTTTCGGAGTCCCCGTGAACAATCGATACGTGTGTATATGTATTCGCAATTATACGAGGGACAAAGTCTTACGTTTATTGAATGTAGCTGATACTTTTGTCATCTCGCACTTTTTAAACTCGTGCAGCGCAACAGCACTAAACGAACTTCAATTGTTCCTTCCAACCCTCCCTCTCCACCCCACTTCTCCTTCTAAATATTAATAGTGATGCAACCAATAATCACTGCATCGATGAAGAGACAAGAACAATGAACGTTGGAGTGGAATCGAGGAATCGTCGAAATGAAAATAATCGCGATAAGACAATGTGTACACCACACGGACCATGTCCCATCAAAATATCATACGTTCATTCCAGGATGTATTTTATATCTTTTGAAGTAAAAAAATATGTATACTTACCTTTCGTGAATTTTTGTACTTTGCTGATTCTTTTTTTATTAGATATTTTTTTTCCAGTAGAATCGTGGGTCACATTTGTGCCCTTTAATCTTCGGTCAAAGAATGTAGTATCGCTAAATAATTTTTCGATTTTTATCGACATATATATATATATATCTGATAAATATGTAATATATGATAAATACATAAAAATGATATATATATCATTTTTAACGACATATATATGTCGATTTATCGATTTTTATCGATTTTTATCGATTTATATATGTCGATAAAAATCGAAAAATCATTTAGCGATACTACATTCTTTGACCGAAGATTAAAGGACACAAATGTGACCCACGATTCTACTGGAAAAAAAAAATATATATATATATAGTACATATATTTTAAGGTTTTTTTTCATATCAAAAACTAATAGTATAAGAGGAAATTAATTTTGAATTAGTATATATTTTGTGTAGGTTTCTTGACGGTTTTTTTTGCATACAACAAAAATAATATTTTCAAATTATTTTTCGATTACAACGAAAAAAAACGAAAATAAATTGTAATAGTATTTTCGTTGTATAAAATAAAAACCTTAAAATCCCTCAAAGTGTGCTCGATTGCTTTCCCACCGTTAAAAGAACAATTTAAAAAAACTGGACGTGATAAACGAAACTTTATAATTTCGAGTCGAAAAAATAAAAAAAATAAAACGCAGAGAAGTACAGTACAGCGTAAAGTTTGTCGACGTAAGCCTTGTCGCGTGAAAGTCCCGGAAGCACAAAACACCCGACTCGTTACGAAGAAGGGGTGCGAAGGAGGCGTTTGTCGGATTTTCGTCGGCCGTGCTTTTAGCACATCGGACTAACGAAGTGACCGGCGCGATAGATCCTAATCGAGAAATGTACATACGAAGCTCTCGCCACTCTACGAAGGGTCGCGAGTCGTGAATTAATTTGACGTAACAACTCCCGCCTCCGTGTTTGTTACACGCGAGAACGTCGAGTCACCTACGCCCCCCTGGTCAAGCAACAATCGCCATATCTCGATAAGATTTACATTTCCGGCTTCAACGCGATAATTCACGCTAGGCGAGAGAAAGAGAGAGAGAGAGAGAGAGAGAGAGAGAGGGGGAGAGGGATTGATTGATTGATTGGTACAGTTTATTCTTGTGCCCTGGAGAAAATCTTCGGCGAATAATTGATATGAACTTATCAAAATTCAAGTAATCGATAAAAACAGAAGATGGATAAATAAGAATATATATATATATATATATAAAGAAATATAATATAAAGAATGCGAAAATTGAGAATGAGACAAATAAAGAATATAAAAAATCACGGAAAACTACATAACTGATAGAAAAAAAACGATATGAAATTTAAAACAAATGAATAAAGTTAAAAATAGAATTAATTATCCGAAAAAATTAACGGTATAAAACTACTTCAAAAGAAGCAAAAAATATGTAGTACATAATGAATGTGCTACTTTCGGTAAATAAATATATTATTGCATTCTAATTAAAGTTATTTCAACGAAGCTGAATAAATATATTAGTGTATAATAATTCATAGCATATTAATAATTCATGTATACATATACATCTGATCTGATGTGATTATATATACATCTGATTTTTGTTTCAATATACTTTAACACTGAACGGTAAAAGATTCGATCCTTCTTAATTATGTCCTGGATACTTCAAGAGTTGCAAACAGGATTACAACTGCGAGCAACGACGGCGATGCATATGTGGGAACTGTACTAGTAAATTATAGTGTGCGTAAAGGTAATAAAAATTTTCCCGAGTGAATACTTTTCAAAGACATTTAGCTGTTTGCTTTCTTTTTCTCTCTATTATTTTACTCTCTGTCTTTCTCTCTCTCTCTCTCTCTCTCTCTCTCTCTCTCTCTCTCTCTCTCTCTCTCTCTCTCTCTCTCTCTCTCTCTCCCGGAATCCACGGAGGCGCTAAGTACACACACACACATACACACATTATTATTTATGCGTCCCATTGTACTTTCGTGCTAATTCATTTTCTGGGTCATTGCCCTCCAGGGAGGTGGAAAAGCTCGGGAGAGCACGAGGCAAGCGAGAGAGCTTATATAATTCCTCTCGCGAATAATAATTTCCACTCGAGCCGGCCCAGGAGCTCTTATTAATTTTATTTTTTCCTATTTTTCCCTTTCATTATTATTATTATTATTATTATTATTATTATTATTATTATTATTATTATTATTATTATTATTATTATTATTATTATTATTATTATTATTATTATTATTATTATTATTATTATTATTTGTACTTTTCTGCCCCGTCTTAAGCACCCCCTGCTCCGACGATACCCAGCCCCGAGCGATGAATCTGATTGTAAGACGAGATTTAATCCGTCTTGGACGGATGATGGCTCGGGGTTGAAGAGTGAAGAGGAACCTGGAGCAACGAGGAGAGAAGGAGAGAGAGAGAGAGAGAGAGAGAGAGAGAGGCGGACGACTTCAAGGCGATTGCTTCATCAATTCCCCCGCGCTTCGGGATTTTTTTTTCTAAACACCCGAGGCACTTGCTTTCCTCTCTCGATCCTGATACGTACGTGAAGCGCCACAGAAAATCGTTTCCACTCCTGCGGTAGCTTCTTTGTGGCGAACGCGTGCCGAGCTTGCGGCACCAATGCACGATAAGATCTAGCTGTCGAAGTTTCGCCACACTTGGCCTCAAATTGGAAAACACCGACCCTCCGAAGATTTGGAAAACTTTCGATCCTGGAACTTTCGCTCGGATTGGAAATGTTCGTAAGCGACGTCAAAACTGTGAATTATTTTTGGAATTTATTGAGCTACAGCGAGATATTCGCAGGAGGGTGCAGGGAAACTGCGAAAGGCCTGTGGCGATTAACGCGATTTCAATAATTATTTCCGCAAACGATGTAACTATTTTCGTGGAAACATCGAGAATGGATGAATATCTGACGAATCCACGTAAAAAAAATGTACACCAGCAATATGCTCCAAAATTTATCGAGGAAGAGTCCCCTTGATAAGAAGACACTAATGAAAGACGTGCTGTGATCACCGCAGCTCTGGCTAACCGGCTGGAACGACGGTCATCAAAGGCCTCGAAGTGTCTCCCTTAACAGAACGGAGATCGTTCTGGGCTCACAATTACGAGAAGAAATGATTAAAAATATCAAGCAAACAGGCGGAGCCCGGTTATTAAGAGGACCGTGCCGTGTAAGATTGCTGTTGTCATTGCCATGAAGGCACGGAGAATAAGAGGCGAAAGGCAAGACGGCGGTGGGGTTCGTCGACACCATAATACATCAACGGTATGGCAGTTCCAGTGGTTCGTGAAGGTTATAAGCCGTGATGGTGTACCTCGTTTGAGAGGCTTCTAACGCCAAACGAACGACAAAATTGTGCCTGATGAAAATTTTAACGAGCTGTCGAAGGCGGTTATGGCCCCGCGCAATCCGAGGGATTAATTGTCGCAGTCAAGCTGGCATCGTGGTGAGCTCACTACGACACTTTCCCAACCTCTCGAGACCACGAATCTGCACCCTTTTCCTTGCCCAGCTACCACGAGACGTGCACTGCAGCAACACGATTTTACCGCATCGACAATTATGAATCTCGCTCCGAGCATAAACCCCCCGCGTCAATGACTTGCTCATGGTCCAATGGCCGAGACTGTTTCGGGCGGTGTTGTTCCCTAAAATCGGTAAACGGATCAAAGGTCATCAACGGGGCGTCAGGTTATCGCCACACGTCCCCACCAGCCCTGCAGTGCAATTACGGATGGAGCGTAGGTAGTTCATCCGGCTGCACAGGGACACGAATACTGGCCAAGTGGCCAACGTTACTGCAGGAAACTTCCTGACAATCAGAACAGAGACGGAGAGATATGGCAAAATGCACCTTCATACTGGTTTCTTGATCGACCAGCTGATCAGTTGGATGGTAGACTGTCAGAACCCAGAAACATCACACTCCAGTTGCCAGTTTCCATATGGTGACATTTCGGCAGTATAACATTTCTAGGTCACGGCCGTCCCGATCTATGTCGTTTCTAGCGCATGACGCCTCTGCATTCTTACAGCTACCAATACCATCAGCTGGTCAATAAAGGTCATCTGCATGGCTGGTCTAGGTATCTGGAAAGATTCGTGCAGATATGTGACGATTACCCGATAGAATGGACCGCCGCCATAAGAGCACCCAGTTGTAATGGTGAATCCGGTGGTAGTTGCAAAATGTCGGCAATACCGTTCACTTAGAAGCTACACATTATTGCAATGACAATGGCAGTTGCTACGCTAAAATTTTTAATCCCTTCCGATACGCTTTCCGGCGTTTGAAAACCATCATATCCATTCGGAGAAGGAGCTCATAGATACTGACACGGGATGATGGGATTCGTTCGCGCGTAGCTGGTGGTGGGCGAATAAAAGCTTAGCTCACCAGGGAGAGGGGAATTGTGCGGTATCGTGTGGCGTTAAATTTATTCTGCTGCAGCCCATGGTCTTCCATTCTTTCTCCTTGAGTTGGCCCTCTTGGTGCGTAACGCCGCACGAATTCGAAAATTTACGAGCCGATTTTATTACATTCGACAGGACCTTCGGTGCTCGGATGCAAGGTATGGAACGCGAGTAAAGGGCTTTTCACGGGGTAACCGAAGAGACAGTGCTTTCTGGGCCCCCACCCCGCAACCCTCTTTCCCAAAGATTCACTGTGCTGAGGCTGAGAGAGAATTTCCAGGCGAGAAGGAGAAGCGAAAAACGTGTAAAGGACAAAGTCTTTCTCTCTTTCTCTCTCCCTCTCGCACGCTCGCTGAGCAGAGTGAAATAGCGTAGAGAAACTCGACTCAGCATACACCAGATGTACCGCATGCGGTCGTGGTTCGGGATCAGAGGCAGACATTACTGGTGTGTAACACTTGACTACGCCGTCTCTTTCGCTCGCGCCTCCTCAGACTCGTTTCCCATCTCGTTTTCGCACCGTTTTCCCCTCCGGGTCTCTGCGCGTCAGCGACCCCTGGAGGTAAGAGGAAGTCGAGACGGTTGCGCGCGGAAGTTGTCCCCATTCCCGCTCCCGTGCCACACACCACTCGCTAAAACCCTGGGACACAGCCTGGTGCACGCTCTAGCTGCTACCGCAAACACACGGAGAAACGGATAGAGATCTAAACAGGAAGTGCGATGGTGTACTTGCCGGTTACGTTAATAGCGGTGGAAGATTGGATGGTGGGACGTGGTGGCAATCGGAGGTGACGTCGAGCATTGGACGAGTGGAAAAGAGTGAAACTTGGTCTTGGTAAGAGATCCCATGGCGGACTGGAACTCTCCTACCGGGGCTGTGGCACTCTGGATGAAGAGCCAATGGCTTCCGAGCATAGGTTAGAAACTTCATTAGAATAGACAACCTCATAGGAACAAGGGGACACTGATGCTATCGGACATTAAATCCAGCTCCGTTGCAACGTGCAGTAGCTGCAGGAATATCCTCCAGCTACTCAATAACAGACTCCACTTTGCCTCCGTTCCACTGCAATTCGATGTTGGACATCTCCGGACGATTCGTATACTTTGAAGTCCGACCGACCCGAATGCGTTGCAGAGGAAACCTTTGAGCAATCCACGGGAAGCGGAAGAGCGAGAGAGATATTTACTATTGACATTCAGGTGGAGCGGACATCGCGGATTTCCGTATCCCGGCTAATACACGGATACGGATTCTCTGTGGCCTCGTGGGCACAGTCACGGACGAGTGTGAGAATGACTTCCCGAATCGGTACATCACACACGGCACTGTAGACGCTTCACCGAAGGTTTCTCCTCACAGTTCGATTCTGGATAGCCCACGGCAACAGATCCCTTGTCGACACTGTTGACATGGAAACATCGAATGTTACGTTCGTGCACCCAGAGAAAAAGATCTGGTTCATCCAGTCGAAGTGTATCAGGGTTGAAGTGCGTCTTCCAATTTAGCGAAATGCTGTTTGCTCTGGATGTGATTATTCGTCGGAGGACACTTCTTCGGTTATATGGCAGCCAAGCGCGATTTCTGTTGCATCTAAATGGATCCGCTTTCGATGTACACAAGATACATTGGAATATGAAGACAAAACGCAACTGAAATCGAACAGTGACCTGTCTGATTCTAGATTTTAGTGATTGCAGTCTTTAGTGGCCCCCATTTTGGTAAATCAGATAAAATTGTATCAAGCACAGGAATCCGGTAACCGGAACCAGATGTCTCGTCAAGCTGCAGCCCAACCCAAGCGTTTTCCTCGCCCACGGTAGGAACGTTCAGCCAGGCCTGCCACCAAGTGGTACAAGACGGAGAGCGGCAACACGTGAAACAAGAGCCAAAGGCCAAGCACGCTAGTGTTGCAAACACGAGTCGATGTGCAGCATTGGTGGGTGAGACCGGCCGCAAAGAACTTTGGTTGTACAACGACTGGGGCTGGTGGGAGACGGTGGTCGGAAGAGTAGCTGGCGGCGATTGGCTCTCTCGCTCTCTAACCGGGAATAGCCGTTAGCGTTGTTTCCTGTCTCACCGTGAGGGCCAACGGTCCATCTAGAGCCCCCCTGCCACCCAACCCTTTCAACCTCTCTGTATTTGACCATAGTCCTTTCTCTGTCCGACCACATCGATCCGAAGCAGCTCCGCGGCCTCTCCCCGTTTTCTCTATTTCCGCGCTCTCGAAAGTCAACCCTCTGCCTCAAAGGGGTGGACGAAGACGCTAATTACAGAGGCAAGCTGCCCCGTCTTCCCTACCGGTTCGATATAATGCCATTCGGACTGCCGTTGACCAAGGCACATACACGTACAACCCCCAACCCAAAGATGCCTGGACGCCTTTGACGCTTCGT
Organism: Ophion costatus; assembly: GCA_951751655.1. NCBI lineage: Eukaryota > Metazoa > Arthropoda > Insecta > Hymenoptera > Ichneumonidae > Ophion > Ophion costatus. Next base: position 24,592,535 of record OX632366.1, on the reverse strand, counting down.
ACCTTTACCCTTTGCACATCCTTGGGAGTAGCATAGCAATGGCGGTGCCGAGGAAGATTACAGACTGTTGGGGTATAAGAAGGCTCCTCGGGAGTTCTCTGGTAGGGAGTTAAGATTGCTTCGCTTCTCACGGAGTCGAATCTGAAACGTACACACGGGCAACAAGTTTCCACCAACGGCATAATCCCACAAATAGTCTGCCCAAGACGGTCGAGATCCTTTGATCTGCGGAAACTAATGTGTGTGTATATACATATATATAGATACTGCATACACATGTTTCGGAAGCTTCCTGCAAGATCTAGGGGTGAAGGAAATATGTTGAGTCGAGTGCTTCAATAAACACGAGGCGAGGTGGGGATAGGAACGAGAGAAGAATCAGCGAAGATGCTGATAAAAAACCACAAGAAAGGACGAAAGTATTTTCTTCGAATGTCCTTGTAAGCTTTTACGATATTTTCCTTTTCCTTTGATTCCGCACTCATTGTCAGAGTCATGGCCACAGCTAGTTTTTCCTCATGCTCAATACTGCATCGCAACCCATGAAGGGACGGGGAAACTGTTGGAATCCTCAATTGGAAACTTAGTGGAATGGCCTTTTTGTGGCCTGTCACCTAACCAAGTGCTGGCCCGGAATAACGCGACACAGTCAAATTCGCGCGCCTCAATGATCACGTTTCCATTACTTTGAAGCGAATCTTCTCCAGGGCAACACATCGTGTGCTCGGAAACGATCAAGTAAGCCGAGATTCTGCGGAGGAGTGAAAAGCCAGGGGACGAAGAAAAAAATACCACGGTGTCACAGTTCGAGGCTTGTATTCGCATGTCGCTACTGTAAACCTCCAACGCCTAGTGATCCTTTGATCAGGTCATGGCACGTATACGTCCCGAGCAGGAAGGATGACGTTGAATCCATTTGGCGGCACAGCAGGGCCTCCCTGACTTGGATCGTATAGCGACTTCAGGGTTATTACGTCATCTCAGCTCGGCGGAATCGCCTTTTCACGTAAAGCTTGCGAGGCTTTTTTCCTCCACTAAAAGCCCAAAGAGAATTTTTGTGACGAGCAACGTGTGTGGGAGTTCCCGCCTGCGCATGGAGAGCCCGACGTAAAATCTGTCAAATCCACAAGGAGCTCGTAGCAGTAAAGGGGGAAAAAATCTGACGTGGGAGCAGCACTTTGTTGATGGTGCACCCAAGAATCGGGAGACGCGCGGTTATGCACGTATGCTTATATTGAGGTAAATATCTGTCATATCCAAAATGAAAATCACTGTCACCATATTTTTCGACGTTGCTCTTGCACGGCAGTGTCAAATATGATTTGTAGTCGCAAATAGCAAGGCATTTGCTGACCAAGTCTACTGGAAGCTACTGGAGGAAACTACGGACAATCACAACGAAGATGGAGACGATCAGCTTATCAGTACTTGATGCACTATCCTATCTAATTGATCAGTCGATTAAAGTCACCTGATGGGCCGAACTAGTCATCTGGATAAATGACTGCAGATGTGTGAGGGCCATCTGATGCAAAGAAGCTTTCGCGGAGCCCTGATCATGATCAATTCTAACAAAGCGTGGTGGTTTCGGAACCCCGTTGATACACTGACGCTTAATATGACATCCGTATGGAAGCTGGACGACATTGCAATGATTTCAATGGCTGTGAAAACATTTAAACCAAAATTCGCGGTTTCATCCGATAGGGAGTCTGACCTATGCACCCGTTTGGATCTGTCTTGCAGCCTGCCAAATAGCACATCTTTGTACATCCGTATCCAGAGCAGGGTTGCCATTGTGGTAGGCCTGAAATATGAAAGCTCGTGGAAAACCCGCCCAATTTGGATGATCCGTATTTGATAACTGCCAACCAGATGATCTTGGCTTGCCGAATTTACGTATCTTTGGAAGACTATGATGCATTTAAAAAACGCATTGTTTTTTAGATGCATTATTGCATTGCATTAGCTCAGAGAATTCCGAGCTCACATTTTGTCCTCGCTACGATTCCTTCGTGACGCCATCCACATATATACATTTGTCATTGAGCTGGTACAAGGTGTTAAGGAAAGACGCATTACGCATTCTCTATGGAGGTGCGAAGATCTACATTTCAAAAAGCTTCGTTGGGAAGAGCCGGGCGCGTGACGACGAGGTGACGTAAAGGCTGTGACGGTAAAGCAGGAGCCATAGCCTCTGCCACCATGATGAGAATTTTTATTTATGAAGAATGGCGCGCCATGAACGCTCGACACGTTACTATTTTTCCGTGACTATTTTAACCTTACTCTTTTTCTCTCGCTCCACTCAATTCGTCGCTATATAATTTATTTTTCTCACCAGCCTCGACCAAGTACGTATGTTCACTTAGACACCTGCTCTCGTAACGGAAACTGCGACGGGAAAGACACAAACTCCAGCGTCTCTCGCGTGTTATTGCCTTCAGACATCAGTTTATCCGCAGGCCTTGGCGATGGAAAGCTACGTGGCTGGGAAGTTTACTCTCAAGTAAGATTTCTGTAACGCGACTTTGCGTGTACAGGTTTGGATTTGCTTTTTGTATAATCGAGAATTCCTCGTGGGCTTGGTTAGTTAGCCAGCTGGCTATGTTCCCAGGGGAATTATTTTATCAGAATATTCGCTTCTCCATGAAGAGGATGGGAGAAAGTTTGCCTCGTTTTCCTCTTTTGACTTATCGTTCAACAAGTCATTCCGAGTCTATCGCATGATTGATCTTTTGCTTCGAGGCGAGTATTTTTGGATGTGCCTGACGGAAAAAGCGGGCCTGGCCCAATTTGCCACTGGTCTTTCTTGCACGAGGAAAGGCAGGAAAGTTTATGTAGGTCACCATCTCGAGAATAGAAGATTGCACGCGTTGGGGGAGCACGAGGGCCAGCGCAATGCAGTGCAGCAGCCTGATAGCGGACATGATAGAGTTTGATCGGAAGTTTCCTCCAGAGGAGCGTTACCCCTGCAAGTAAATCGTTTTGCCCCGGACAAGATTTATCCCGAGCTCCGAACCGTTCTCTGCTCTCTCTCTCTTTCCATTTTACCATCTTTCTTCCTTTCCTCTGTACCGTACTATTTCCTTATTGCCGCTTCCGCCGAGTTTTCACGCCATATGTACTTTGTTCTCGGACGAGGCGACAGGACAGTAAGGCACGGGAGAGGCCTTCCAGGTCTTCGGACCACATTCGCTACCATTGTATATGGAAGAGAACAAGTTCGATGGTGAGAAGCGAAAGTTACCGTTGTGGGCGGAGGAAACGTGATTTCGTGGTTCCAGAGGGAGAACGGACTGTTACGTGTACGCGGAAACTGCCCTACCAGCGTATGTACGAGTGTGGGTAAAAGAAGGGCCAATATGGATTGGATTTGGTAGTTTGCTTGCTGAGAGTCCTCCCCCCAACCCTTTTACTTCCATCCGAATGGGGGTGGGGCGGACGAAGGATACTGAGAGCATTTTAACCCGTAATCCCTTCATTCCTCACACGTCCAACTCTTGCTTCTAGCAGCAGAAAAAAAGAGGACCAAACTTCCAGGAAACTTCTTATTCGTGAGACTTTTATTTTTCGTTCATGAACTCGTAAGACAATTATGACGAGTCTGCTATCGATTGAAAAAGAAAAATAACGCAATCATCCTTTTTATATCTTCCAGGCTGTATTCCAAATCTTGTTTGATATATTCGAAAGTTCTAGTCATTGGGCACTGAATATCGACGAGCACTGCTGCTTGATTCTTTTGGCGGCAGGGGTTATTTTTGAAGACCGATTAGTACATTGCATCCAGGATGGGACAAAATGAATTTCGGAAGATGCTTAGTGGCCTAGCTGCTGGCCCAACATGAGCCGTTTGTCTTTCGTCTGCACCCTAGTAAATCCAACACTCAATGCTGAATGGCGGTCTAGATGATTGTTCGAGACTTTTGCTAGTAGAGTCCATTTTTTAAACGCTGTTACCAACTTACATATTATTAGCTTATTTTCCCTCACGTTTGTATAAATCCTTGTAGGGTTACCGTACACTATCCGAGATATAAGACAGCTCGCATTTTGGTAGCTGTATTTTTGTTAGATTAGCTGCTGACCCAACATGAACCCTTTGCTTCGTTGGAGCCAGCGATTGGAGCGCGTTGGAAAAGCCGTTCGTGGAGAGATCGGCAGGGTTGGGCTGTTCGGGAATTCGTGCCTCTTTGCCTTGTCGATCCAAAGGGACGGGAGAGAGAGAGAGAGAGAGGGAGAGAGAGAGAGAGAGAGAAAAGGCAAGGGTGGTGTATGCCTGTCAGTGGCACGTGCCAGACACGAGACCTCGCCCGCGCACCAAAACGTTTCAACGTTCCTCCACAACGGCATATGTTCTCGTTCCCTTTTTCGGCTCAGGCTACCTACGGTAATTCGCACCCTCGCTTTCATTCCCGTACGGGCTTTACCCACCAAACACTCACGCATTTCCATTTCACCCGCCGCCGTCTGCCATCTTTTTTCTGTCTCTTTCTACCTTCCTTCCCATCTCTCTCTCTCTCGCACTCTCTCTTCATCGTATGCGATCGAACCCACGCTGCGCGAATTTCCTGTCGATGCATTCCATAGTTTCGCTGTTTGCACTACTATTTCACAGGGTTCGCAATGAACCGAGGATGAAATCTTTCGTTCTATGCCCGCCACAAAATCCGGAAGAGAAAGATTGGATAGTCAAAGATTTATCGGGGATAGCACACTTGAAGGATCAACACTTTCCGGTTCACCTTTCTTTGGCAGCCTTGTAAACAATGACATGTAGTTAAAATTCGGTCTATAGATAATTACAAAGCGACTGGTTAAAAACCAGGCGTCTAGGTGAACTTATCGATTTTTCCTTCATTTTGAAAGATTCTCGTGGATGGACACTATGTGAGAACGCTCGAGCTAGCTTAGTGGGGAAGCGCGCTGTCCCCACTCCGCGCTAGGCGACCGCCCACTTTCGGCAATTCTTCTGGCGGGCACGTCGGATTGGCTCTCACCGATCGATCCGTATCTCGGTACCGGTGCGTCGGAGAAAAAAGTCGATAAAGATTTTTATTTTCGTAATGTCATGATCTACCTGTTTTTGGCGAGTTGGCCCTCGATTCTCTGGACACCCGGTATGACCGGCGTACGTATCGTACCGTGCATGCCGCGACGAAAACCGTCACTATGCGGGTCCTACTGACAAACGCATGTGCGTGACCCGACAAACGTGTCGCACCAAAGCCACACGAGGATGACAGCTTTGTCACGGTTCAACGAGACGGCCAGTTTTCGGAATAAACTGTTTGCCAGTGACGAAGCGAGGGACAACGAACGAGTGCGTGTTCGGAGGTTGTTTCAGAGAGCTTGGAGGTAGAGAAACAGCGGTCTCGTTTCTACAATGCCTCGGGCCGCCTGTTCGACGGGAACACATAACAGCTTTGACGCCCCGGCAAAGGCCCTAATGTGTTGCACTTTCAAACGCTGAAATTTCGAGCTCCTCCGCTCGCCCGACAATTGAAGTATACCGCGAGCCTCATTTTATCGTCCTCTCCCCTAGAATGAATTAAACAGTTGGTCGTAGCTCGTGTCGGAGTGATTTATCAACAAATAGACACGTACGAGTAATCCAAAACGTTTGAGAACATATTCCGGTTGGAAAGACAAGCGATTGGTTGAAATCCAATATATTTTAGGATAATTGCAACAACACTGACCCTTCGACATCTTCGTAGTATTCTTGAGCTCTGCCACCTTTGGTGGATGAGGACTCTATCAGGCTGCAAATCCGATGATCCAATAGAATCAGATTGCTCCAGTCGTGCAGCAACTTGGTAGTTGATCCACACCTCATTCATCAACCTCATCGCGAGCAGGCTTTCCGATGAAGACCATAATAAATCCACAGAAGTTGGGCTTTCCAAGAAACTCCAAGGTCATCGACTCTTCAGAACATGAATCATCTCTTTTGAATGCAATGGCGGCATTGCGTTCATACGAGACGCGTTAAAGGTACTTTAGCTTTCTATTGTGCGACGACCGAACGGTGCGGCTGGACACGCGTGACGCGAGCAGGTATTCCTCGTAATGGCATTGTTAAGTGTGAAATTGGAAACGCTCAGGGTCTTCAGCAACAAATGGGCGAGAGAAGGACCTGGACGGATAGACAGTGAGAGAGTGAGAGGGATGGGGAGTCTCCACTAAAAGGATGTTGGCATAGAAGCTTCTGTCGTCATTATGGTTAGGGTACTTTGAGGTCTCAGGTATTCCAAGCGTGCACGTTCGCTTAGATCGATATAATCCAAGTGTATGACGCACTTCCAATACACGTATAACCACATTCTATAATTTTCGGTCCTAAGGGTTTCCTCCGTTGTTGTCATCGTTCATCCGTCCATCCGCCCGCCCGTCCATCCGCTTTACTAATGTATCTATTTATTCTCAATTATAAACGACCCCTTGAGATCCATTCTCGACAGCCATAGCCTACATGGGGACCGGTTTGTTTGGTTACGCCGGTTCTCTGCGACGAAGGGTCGAAGTGCCCGGAATTATCCGAGGACGACGTCGTTGAGTTAAGGCTGCGAGCACGGGTCCGCTTTTGATTGACGGCTATTTTTTTTCAAGTGCTTCTCGCTCCCCGCTTTACTTATACGTACTCTCTGCTGTTTTTCTACTTATACATACACGTATGCATATATGGGCAAGAGGATTGTGCTAAGGGAGAAAATTTCTCGATTGGTATAACCGCGTGCATTCGTGTCCAAACTTTGTCGTCAATGTGAATGGCTTGCGCGCCGTTGGTGGGGGGGGGGGGGGGGGGGGGTACGAGGCGCGGGAGCTTAGAGAAATTTTATTATTATGTCAGGACGAACAAATCTGCTCTCTGAGCTTGTGTATTCTCTGCGGTAGGCTATGCTCCTTTTGCCCCCCGTCCCCCGCCACTGGGGATTATGGAAATACCGGAGAATCAAGTTCGCACGAGTGATCTTCTTCAACTACTGATCTATATATGTATATTATGAATCTACCCTTCTCGAGAGATTCAACTCGAAGTGCAGTATATAATAACATATACTGAATAGAAAACGCATGTTTTATGCTGATCAATATATGTATGTTATGCCATTCAATATGCAGCAATGTGTAGAAAACTATGCTGTTGTTTTGTATTATATGAAAAACGCAACAGCAATTTAATGATAATCAACGGATGTCATTATCATTATTGTTATAATTATCGATGGTTCCACATCTTTGTCATTTCGTGAAAAATAAATATACAAATTGTGTTTACACACACACGCACACACACACACACACGCACGCACGCACGCACGTGCGTGCGTATAAAAAACAAGAATTACAAAAAACAAGAATTACCATACACGATTAGGTGGTCACATACACATATACATATTTATATATACGTATACACGTACGATTATTTGATCATTGGGGAATCCTGAGGAACCGTGCTTAAAAAAAAACACCCATGATGCGTATTTTTTTTACGAGAATTGAAAAAATTGAAAAAAAAACATTTTGCTCTTATTGTTAGTTCCCGGTTTAAATTTACGACAGTTCTAGTGCGTGCCGCGGCGCGGGTTGGCTGCATGAAAACCAGTAGTGCTATAGCGACTCGTACGCCGCCATTTTGTATTCTTTAGACGAATACTTTTTTTTTACATGCTTCACTATCTAATCCATGGCCTAAAAGTTATTTTGACCATGGTTTTGCTTTCTTTGAACAAAAACGAAGAAAACGGTCGAAAATGGGGAGTTACAGTGGTAACATTTTTGAAAAACTGTATTTTTTTGGAATCGCTTCTAAAAATTCTCTGAACCTTCAAATATATGATGCATATTCGTTTATATCTGATAAAACAGCTTAAAGTGGCTTTCGAGCTATTTTTTAGGGAAATCTCCGAGCGCTGAAAAGCGTCTTCAGCGAGGCCACGTCGGTTCTCGACTATTGTAAGCCTTTGGGGGAAAAGTTATCGACTATAAATAGTCTTATTTTATACAGATATGTGGCATTAGATTACGGAAAATAATCATTAGCTGTAGCGTCTACAAGTACGAACGCGTTTTTCGATTAATTGAAAATTATGCTCGAAAAAACGAACTTTTTTTCGAACTCGTTTCTATTTTAAAAAAATTATTTTTACATTTCCCCCGTACTTGATTACTCAAACTTATATCATTAACGAAAATATTTCACTTTTAGTTCCAGTTTTAAATTTACGACAGTTCTACTGCGTGCCGCGGAGGGTTGGCTGAAAACCGGAAGTGCTATATAGCGACTCGTGCGTCGCCATTTTGTATTCTTTTGACAAATAATTTTTTTAAACATACTTCAATATGGACCTAATGAAGCCTAAAAGATCTTTTGACCAATTATTGTATTCCTTTCTGTAAAAAAAAATTCCAAAGATAAGGGTCGAAAATGGGCCGTTACAGTTGTGTCCTCCCTTCGACGCGTTTTTCTCGAAACTCTGTTCTCAAGTTGGTGGACATGATATCTCGATAAACACTTGATGGATTGTTTCCAAATTTACAGGAGATACGATGAGAAACATTTAAAGATCGTTGCGACGATCTCACTTTTTGAAAAACGATCTTCATTTTTTAATACTTACATAAAAATAATGCCTTTTTTCATAAATTTTGTATGCTCGAGTTTCAATCCGTCGTCACGTTGTTGACACCATTATGTTAAAAATTGACGATCGTCAATGATGGATCATCAACGAAGGACGCTCGTATTTATTGTTAACTCGGTTTGGTTTTTACATTAACACGTTTGGTTTTTAGATTCCAAATGAGCCGTCTAAGCTGGAGAATGTCCACCGCCAAACGTCGCGAAAAATTTAATCAGCTACCGGCGACCATGCATTTTGTTCTTCTGTATTTTTTTGTTTCCCAGAACCGTTTCCCAGAAAAAAAAAATTCGGTATATGGTCACTTTTTTCGGGCCTGTAGGGCAAGGTAGATGTAGCGCCTGAATGTTTCCAGAATGTTACCAATTCTTGAAAAAGCAAAATCCCTATCGTATATTTTATTTATTCATTTTTCGAACATAGTCCCAAAAGATGCCCAAAAGATTAATATGGAAATATATGTATATGAATTCGTATACTTATGGCACATATAGCTATAGACATAAGTATATCTGGAGTCTCCTCGAGAGTTTCCAGCTGGGAAGAACGGCATAGTATTATAATAATACTGGGCAGAATAGAAAGCGAAAGTTTGCGTACGAAGAGTAGTGGAGTACACATCTAGTATTCCAAGAGGCAGATATTCTATGGAAGTGCACAAGTTGCTACGAAAGGAATCGTAGGGGCAACGGCAGGAGGGTGAAGAGGGTGGGAGAGGTAAACCGGGGGAATATAGGCGAGAGGTTTTGAGAGGATCGTCCATGCTGTATTTACCTTGCCATTGGTAGCCAGGCTGGATGACGTCCTTTCACGACGGTGTATCGAGGGTGTACAAAGGAAAAGACTCGGTTTTCCCCCTCACGTATACGGTGATAGCCTCGTCGTTTCGAGACTGACAAGAGTGACGAATATAAGTTCGAGCGAACGGTTATTTTCGAAGCCTCACCGAGCGTCCTCGATTGTTTTTTTGTCCCTCGATCCTCGTGGAGACGCCAGGAGGACCGATCTTTCCCTCTGTTTGTCTTATCATCTATCGCGTGTATGCGCGTGTAAGGACGATACGTGGGAAGGCTGAGTGGTGTCGATGCGATCCTCGTTATTTCGGGATAACGGGCGAACTTGGACGATCAGGAACAACAAAAATCGCCGATAGGTATAACGGAAAATCATTTCTTTTTACTTGAGTAATATAAAATAAATTGATTATTAAATATCATGAAACTATTATATATCACGAAAATGGCATGACAATTTTTTAATAATGAATAAAATATAATTGAAATTAATTACACATAAGCTCACAGGGTAGTTCATCTTTTAATTCATTCCAGTTTCAATTAATTCAGTGTCCCGAAATCGTCATGTTATTTTCGTTATACATGTTATTTTATGAAATAATGAATTTACTTTATATTATTTAAGTAATGAAAGAATTTTGTATTATTTTAACGATTACTTGTGAATGCCACTAATTGTTATAATAATAGTAATAATAATGATTGTAGAATATAATAATATAATAACAGTACCAACATCAATAACAATTATATATATATATATATATATGTCAAAGGGATGTTGTCAGGACTTTTCTAATGCCTACTTTTAACCATTTAACTATTTTTCTAATGTCCTGATATTTACCGTTTTAACTATTTTCTCTATATAATTTGAAACAATGCACTTGCACCAATTTTGGGTGAAGATTACGCTTCAGCAGCATTATAAGTGCTATTTTCAATGGTTAAAAGTAGGCCTTAGAAAAGTCCTGACAACATCCCTTTGACATATATATATATATACAGGGCGTCCCAAATGTTATGTAACATTTAACATGCGCGACTTATGCATATTGTAGCTTGACATTTGGGACACCCTGTATATATATATATATATGTATGTATGTATGTGTGTGTACATATATATACAGATATGTATGATAATATAACATTATAGCAATGAACACAAGAATCATTATTATACACAAGGCACACAAATCAAAGGATATGAAAAAAATCCGAAATTTGTCGCTGATTTTCAAAATGCTCTCACGGTGTAAAAAATGGTTGTAGAGCGAAAACAAAGAAAAGAAAATGGAAGCTTCAAGTCTCTAGTTTTGAGATCCTGAGGTCAAATATTGTGATCGATGAATATTTTAGAGTCATCACAAATAAACCGGCGGAAAAATGTTTTCCAAATTTTTGCTGATCTTTCGAAAGGTGCACGGGGGTAACGAATTTTTTTTTTGGTAATTTCATTAAAAAGCACTTTTAGCTTGATTCTTTCCCTTTAGTTTGAGCGGCCGGAGAGCTCTGTGCAATGGTTTTTCGCCGAGTTATCGGCGTTCATAGCAAGAAAGACACTATTGACTTCGATCATTAATCACTCGGGAGTTAATGGTCGCACAGAAAGTAAAGGGAGGGTCCTGAAAACTTGAGAGTATTCTCTATAAGTTCCTTTTAGTGTATTTCCATGATCTTTTTTTCCGATTCTAAACATTTAGTGTAAAACGGTCAAAAAATGCCTTTTTACTTTTCTTTTCGTAAAATGAGGACTTGATTTTTCGTAAAAGGACATGGTCTGACCTATCGACCGTGTCAGGATTATCCATTCATCGCAGGACACTCTTTAGATATAATAATAATGTAAAATATATAATAATATTGTATTGATTTTTATTATATCACTACTACATCCAACAACAATAATAAGGATAACAACGTTTATAATAACGTTTATGTGTCTCTGTGTATGTGTACATTATATAGGATCGTTATCGCAAGGACGTCTGGTGCTGAAGGAAGAGAGCAATGATTCAAAGTTAGGTTCCCATTGCCGCGGTGGTTCTCAGCAGTGTCTCGCGGTATCCGCCAGGATCCTCGTCCTTGCTCGCTCCTGTCACTCCTGCGAGATCCTTCGCGAGGATGCGACAGTGCGAGAGAAGCCTTGATCGGTGCGGCGAGATGTTCGAGGGGAAAGGAAACGCGGCGGTAAAGACGAAGCGGATATACAGAGAAGAAGGAGGCAAGGGAGGAAGGAAGGAAGGAAACAGTCGAAGCTGTGCGACACCGGGAGTTAATCCGATTGAGAGGTCCACGAGCAACTTAATTAGAACTTGATCGAGTCCTTGTTTATACCGCGCATCTACTCCTCCTCGGTAGCCTCGACTGGTTTAACCTTCCGGTACGTAGAATCTCCTCTTCTTTACCATCCGAGCAATTTCGACCTTTCACCCCCCCCCCCCCCGACGCCGGGCGGAGTTCGCACTGTGCGCGCTCGAGCCACTGTGTTCCGTGTCCACTCGATGTGTTTCCTCCTATCCTTCCATGCACTCCTTCGACGCGTTGCCTGCCAAATTAATTTCTAATTTCACTTTGGATACCGCCCCTGTCCCGTCGCACTTCCGGTCCACCTCGGGCTAACTTCGATCTCGTGTACGTATAGACACGTACATGGACGATATGTACGACGAGAGTTATTGTAAATTTCAGTACTCACCCCTTAAACCGTCAGATTCGAACGGTCGTAACGCACAGCAAGCATTTTTATTTGAACGTACCTGAAACAGAAATAACAAATAGCCTTCCATTAGTATCGTTGTAACTATCACTACTTGCGTTATTACTATTATTTTTTGTTACTATTACGATTATTGTTATCATGCTTTTTCAGTATTATTTGAATCATTGCTATCTAAATTATTATTAATGTCGTGACTACTAGGTGTAGAAGTATGAAAACGGAATTTTTTTGTAAAAATCAAACGTCTTTTGTTTGAAAATGATAAAGACTAATGGAGACGGCTTTCTGTGTCACATTCAATTGATCTGCGAGTTCTTGGTGACTTTGAGTATCATCTTCATCCAATAAGGCTTGCAATTCGTTGTCTGCGAACTTTTTCTGTGGTTTCCCACGCTCTTCGTTTCTCAAGTCAAAATCACCACTTTTGAATTTTTTGAACCACTCGAAACACTGTATTTTACCAAAAGCATGTTCACGGTAAGCTTCGACAAGCATTCGATGCGATTGTGTAGCATTTTTCTTCAAATGATACCAGAAAACCAATGCTGTCCGCAAATCGTAGTTCGTAGGCACAAAACTCGACATGTTTAAGGTTATAGAAAAATATACCGGTGTAGGGAATTGGGGTTGTTGTGTGTTGAAAATCTTCGTCAGCTGTTAGATATCCCTAAAGTGATGGCTAGCACCATCTATAGGGAAATTCCGGTTTCATACTTCTACACCTGGTATTACTATTACTGTTATCATAAATATTGCTATTTTTCATTTATATTATTAAAATGATTACTGTTTATATTATAGTTACTGCAAATTATGCTAATAATTAGAACGCGAAGTTCACGGAACTGATCTTTTTTTTCGTGGTTGGGAAGGGAGGGCTCTGTGAGCAATTTGGTATAAAAATGAAAAAGACACAAATAATAATAATATTGGCATGATTTATAATGCTAAGCGTACTAATCTGAATTAAAAAAAAAATCGTCACCCTACTGCTGTACGTATGACACACAAATCCCTAACCCAAGCAAGAAGGAACCACAAATAAATAAAACCGTATCGAATCAGGCCAGAGCACAGGACAGATACGGGCGTGTGATTTTTGTTTCACCGACGATTTTTTTTCCCTCGTGTCGCCTTCGTCGGAAAAGCGTACAGTACGTGACGTGGTTGCGAAAGATGAAACCATCATAATTTTCCAAAGCCATGGGGCGCCTGCGTTTATAATTATAGTGCGGGCTGATCGAGACGCGGAATAGGGCAGGGGGGAGAAGGGCTCTAGACGATACATTAAATCCCGGGCACGCTCGGTTGCCGATCGTGTTCTCGTTTTCTACCCAATATCGCTCTTCTATACACGGAGTATTGGCGCATGGGATCGGCGAACAATCAAAGGCCACGTGGTGCTGCCCGGTATCCAACGGGGCAGAGAAGGAGAGAGAGAGAGAGAGAGAGAGAGAGAGAGAGAGAGAGAGAGAGAGAGAGAGAGAGAGAGAGAGAGAGAGAGATCTAACGATGGAAAAGAGGGAAGGCGGGGAAAGTAATCTGCCATGGAAATTGGTGATGTTCGTGCCTGTGACGTACCAAGCAAGTATCATCCCTTAACTATCGAATGTCCATGAATATATATGGATATAGGGGAAAGTGATTTTGGGGCCATTTGATTCCGAGGACCCTCCTCATAGTAGCCTATTTCGTCCGCATACTATATTCGTCCGCATGCTCAACGTCTGATCATATTCGCTGAAAGATTATTTTGAGGACAGTCCTGTCCCCAAAATCAACGATTAGTCGGGGAAAATCCGAGGACCGTCCTCATAAGGGCGAGATTTGTTGATATCAAACACTACCTACGTATGAAGGGCTCACAATATCCTTTGCCCATATTATGTACACATATATGCATTTACTACGGTTGCATGTGCAGCTGCACACGCAGCCCCGACCGGGGGTGTATTCGTTTAGCTATGAGAGGAGATTCGATACAGGGTGTTTCTCTCCCCTATCTGGGCGCGCAGCCGTAAGCGATGGATGGGCGCTCTCGCCCGATAAACATACCAATCCCGCGTCTCCAATGGACAAAGCCCTAGTTCGTACGCCCGGAAAACCGAATGGATCAGATTCAACGATTATTTCATGGTGTACTGCTTGGGCAATTGGTGCTGCGCGGTTTTCAGGAGAAAAAGGAGAGAAAAACTGCGACGGACAAAAAGAAAGGAAAGGAAAGCCTGTCTGAGGGGCGACGAGTTCATACGAATGAACGTTTTTGGGGAAAGTCGTTCGAGTGTAATCTTTACGGGTTAAGAATTGATTGAGGGTTTTGTAATAATCGGTCGGAAAATGGAATTTGGTGGTATTATTCAAAGTATTATAACAGTAAATATAAAAATAATTTGTAGAGGAAAGGTTCTATTTTTGGTTTTCGCAGGTCAAGAGCTTTAAAACAATACCCTACTTGCCTGCATCACTGAACGCCAGGTCAAGGACCCACCTCAGCGGCCATTTCACTGCCAGAAAATATTATTTTTCCGAGCCCTGGAATTTTACTACCCTCTAGTTCTTCAACTTTTAAGTACAACCCAAATTTTAAGTATCCCGCTCCAGCAGTTTAGAAGTTACAGGCCTGAGGAAGACTAGCCCGAAGGACAAGTGTCACCATAATGTCTTTCACCATTTGTGGCGCGGTACCATAAGGATCTTAAGAAAAAGGATCAGAACTGCCATGGGCGATTGATGAGGTACGTTATTTGTTTATAGTATGGAAGAAGCGTGCGAAATTGCTGATTCTAGCATCTCGATTAGACGTCGTTTAACCCTTCAGGATAGGAGCGTGTATAGGAAAATATTCAGAGTCTCAGCTCGAGCTTCGGTACTCATCAACGGCTCCCCTCTGGATGTATAGATTCGAGAGAGATAGCAAGGGAAAGCGAGAGAGAGAGAGAGAGAGAGAGAGAGAGAGAGAGAACGAGAGGGGTGCAAGAGCGCTGAATCGTGAACGAGATCGTCGTTGACCCTTTCGCTATCAGCAAGTGCGTCAGGGCAACTCCCTGGCGGATTAAGTCCCATCCCTTCGTGAGATCTCACCTCTATCAAATTCGCCCTAGCACTGAATGTTTTGCTTCCAGTTGCTATGTTCCAGTTGCACTTTACATATAGACATGCATGTGCATCGGAGTGCCGTCGATCCATCTGCATCAGATGATGATGATGTGGGGAAAGACAGAAAAAATCTGTGCATAAATCGAGGCGTTGGATTGGAAGAAAGAAAGGTACAGGAGGGCGAAGGGAAAATTAGAAAGAGGGAGAGGGAGAGAGAGAGAGAGAGAGAGAGAGAGAGAGAGAGAGAGAGAGAGAGAGAGAGAGAGAGAGAGAGAGAGAGAGAGAGACAGAAATTTGTCAAGAGCAAACCAGAGTTTCAAGTGGCACCACCAAGGGATTAAGATGGATTCAACGCTTCCGCTCCTCGAGCTACAATTTCACTCCCCTCATCTTCTTTGGCCAAGCAGTTCGAAAAAATTCTCGCCCCTTAGCTGGAATACTCGAAAAGGTTCCGATGACTCGATGTATATCATCAGGGTTTTAAGAGACGCGATGAAAGGCGAACTCGAAGCCCTTCAACATCTCTCAGCGTCGCGAAGTTACGCAACCCCCTCTTTCCCGAATTCTCATACACGACGCAGAGATTCGAGCGAATCAAAGGAAAATCAACGAGGTAGCAGATGAGAAGCTGCGAATAATTCTACGATTCAATCAATATTGCCAGGTCACAAGTCGTTGCCCAACCCAAATAAACGGACCATTCGTTTTGGGCAGCTTTGACCTCAGCCGGTACTCGGATGACTGACCTAACGGCTTCATTCTTATACTGACCACAACCGAAACTGATCGAAAATATGGCTGCTTTCCATTGGGTAGCGCTCCTGGAGGTTGCCTCGGCAACTGGAAAAAGTGAAGTGGCAAGTGCGGCATAGGACAAGTGCGAGGGACGCGAAAGCTCTAAAGGGTACACACGAAGGAGGATTGGGAATAAAATATGAGTGTGCGTGGAGAAGATCTTTTCGTAGGCTCACAGTCCCATCCGAGGGTGTACGGCCAGGCTGGTTTATACGGCGAGCATAGCATGGGGAAGGACTAGCTGGAGAGAAATTAAAGGAGCACCGAGCAGAGGAGGCGGAGAAACTTATAAGGAGAGGTGCGCTTTGTGCTAATCTTAATACCGCAAGTGGAGGTAGCGCACGAACGGAGTAAAACGAGAGGAAGAGCGAGGGCAGAGCCACTCTCCGAAGTACTCCCAGGGCCTCGGTGATGGCTGTGAGCCTCGTCCTCCTCAACCTCTTCTGCCCTTCTTCCCCCTTCCTACAATCCTTCCTCGTGTACTCCAGCTTCACCCTGCCATCTTCCAGTGCCTGCCTCCTAATATACACATACACGCATGCCTACGTCTATTAATGTGTGTATACAGACATCATTCCGTCGTCTGTAGCTCTGCGCTTTCTATGGCAGGGCGTTGCATGCGGGAACTCTGGGAAAGCCGCGGTGGTCTTATATACACCGGCTCCCCAACCCTCCGTGGTAGTTTGATCTTTTCCCGGCTCCCTTTCCCCATAACCACGTAAGGGTGAGCACCCTCAGACCTCATCTTCCTTCGCTTTTCCATCGTCTCGTCGTATATTCACTGGATAGAAATTATACACGAGGATCCACCTAACGTGAACCTCCTTCTCGCACTGCGGTTCTCGGCGATTTCATTGCTCACCTTTGCGTCAGCTCGCAACATCGCGCAATATTCGCTGAAGGCAGAATCGCCGAATATGGGGACATCGGTGGTGACAGTGCTGTTTGTTGATCAGCAGACTGCATCTGATCAAGAATGAGACGAAGAATTTAATTTTCCAGGCCTGGAAATCCCGCCAACAGTTGCCGTACAGTTGCAGTTAAAAGTACAGCAAATAGCTGTACTTTTTGCATTTGATCTTGGCCTTTTGGAGTCTTCTTCATTCGAAATACTCGCCATGAATTAACTCAGTGCCTTTCGAAGAGGAAGGTGCGCCAAAAGTACTGGAAAGTTTGGGCCACCTCGAGTACTCACAGAAGTTACCCTCTATCCAGTGTGTACTTAGCCTGCGCTTTCGTCCAAGGCTGCTCGCATTGTTGGCTGTAGTAATACGTGTATTACGTATTAAGGTTTCTCCGAGACGCATTGTGGTGTTTGAATAATGAGAAGAGCAGACGAGCATCGCGCTAATCCACAGCTCCGTAAGGCTCTTTCTGGCCACAACGGAAAGAGCCGGAGTGGAGCCCAAGTATCCTATGTCTGTACAGCTGCACACATCTCTGTAGGATCTCGCGGTCTTAGCAGGGTTTCCAAATATCCGATGGACTAAAGTTCTATGAGGTAAGAAGGACGGAGAGACTCCCAGGCTCTCTTGCTATTCCCAGAATATCGTGGAAGATCGTATAATCTTGAGAAGGCTGATGCTAATGGGATTGGTACTGACCCAGGTCACCTCATCTTGGCTCGTTCTGCCTTGTCGAGACCTTGGACCAATCAATTTCTTCCGCTTTAAATAAAGGACAATCGATGTCCGAATGATTTTGGTGAAATAGGCTTCAGCAGAAAATTTCATACGACCCCAAACAGACGTGCGTCCAGGCGATCGGTCCCTCAATGTTAGCCCATTGTCTGGGAGCCCCGTTAAACCATTTCGAGAAGGGTTAAAATCCTCAAAGTCAAACGTACGTGCGGTTGAATATTGTGGACAATGCGGGCTCGGCGGGAAAACAAAGAGGGTGAGAGGGTGAGAGTCGGTTGCCGGGTCGAGACGTCCTGTGTACATAATCTTCGGTATTACGGAAGCGCTTTGCCTCTCACCACTAGATGAAAAGAACGGGGAGAGTGAGTGGCGATGATCGCCCTGCGTCGTGGTCGCCTCGATTTTGCAAGTCGCATAGCTCTCGAGTCTGAAGAACGGATCTGCGCGGCAACGAAACCCTTATCGCACAGCTGAGCAAGATGGAGAGCACGCAACTGAGGATGATGTTTGGTACGGGTCGAAACCGAGCAAGCGGGGGCCAAAGTTCCCGGTGAAATCCAATTAATTCAGCCTCGAACGTAGACAATGCCGCTCGCCATCTTGATTCGCGGAATCTAATTTAGCAGGCTCTTTATTTATGATAACGCGGACTCATTGTGAGCCCAAGAGAGACACCGGAGAAAGGGGTGAGCAGAGCTTCCAGTTTCATCCAAGCAGAGGAGGGTAGAGCCCCCGACAAAAGCTAGTGAAGATGACGAAAACTCCGAACCGTCACGGACACAGCCCGATGCGCACAAATACACCCCGACGACAGGAACGTCCACAGAGGCTGAAGTTGTTTTACGCGTATGAGGATGATTCGAAGAATCCCCCCTTATCGACGGTTGTGCCCAGATATCACTTGAGAAAACAGAGCATGTTGAGGATTGAAGCGGTCGAGTCCGTCAATGTGTGCTACTTGATCGCGAGGGGTCGGGAATACGCTCCGTGACAATTGTAGCATCAGCTTCAGGAAGCTCCCGGTAATTGTTGGCCGAATCCCTTGGGATGTGTGAAGGGATCAGGTCCTTGGCGATTGGATTCATTGAAATAGCAACGAGAACCCAGATTCAATCCGTAGCCGGATCACAGCTACTTTGCACTCTCCAATTATTGGAGCGCCTCCAAAGCTGTCCATTACTAATCCCCAGCAAGGATTCCAAATACACGTAGTAGAGACAACAGCACATACCGTGGTTAGTAGTGACGTAACCGTTCGAAACAGTGGCCAACCAGTTTTGTTCCAGAATAACTGATTGTGCCGCCAGCGCGAGGTGTCTCGGTCAGCATATCTCCATGAACGGATGACCACTTGGGCATCCACCTAGAAATTTATCGATCGACAGTGGACCCTCAAGGCTTTTATTCTCCTGCTTCATATTTAGGTAGTCATTTCCTGTATGGTGATCTTTCGGGAATATAATTTTTCTTGGTTATGACTTTTCGGTAGCATGTAGTTTCTGAATTCCAGCACTCTGCCATGTCAAGGTCGCACAAGTATTTGGGTACATGGTACGCGCGTCGACCCAGTTATGGATGGCATACCTGGAGGGCGGGAGTAAACAGAGGATAAAAAGCCAAAACTTTGGACTCGGGACGGACATGTGACGAACGATAATTGCCCGTCATCGTGGCACACAAGTGTGTTGACTCTCAACGTTGGGAAAGAGAACGAGGGAACGAGTAAGTGTCTCCACGACACTTTAGCCGGGTCTGGTTATTGACTTTTCCATCATCGGAGAGGGTGGCGAGACTGGCCGCGGGTAAACTACGCGTCGGTGTCGTCACTGCCGTCGCTAACGTTGTTAAAAGCAGGTCACGCGCTTAAAATGCTTTTTCACTTGGGCTATTAGCGTGCACTCTTATACATCATCGGATTAACCAAAGCCCAAGACCTTCATCCTACCGAAGAACTCTTCATCCAGGGCGCCCGACATACATCTATACAATTTGATCCTGACCAACTATTTCCCGCGATAATCGATGATTGGATCATATTAGCGACAACATTGGAGGTCCTGCGGGTAGGTGCGCAAGCCTCTGACATACACGAAGCACTCAGCGTTATTGGTGCGCCAGACCGTGGTGCTCGACTGGGACGTCGTGTTTGCTCCAGTATCGAAACCGGACAAGCTACGGTGTAACCGCCAATGTCATCAGCTCCTAATGTACACCTATACACGTATCACGCGCTACTAACGCTCGATCCAACTCCAAGCCATATTTTATGGTAGGACCAACTATGGACTTTGAACTCTTCAGGGCAGCAATTTTCCAGGATTCAGTTCTGCCAGGCTGTCTAAATTTCGTGTTCGATAATGCGGGTCTCCGAATGTTTGGTGTCATCGCTCCGACGTCATTCGTCCACATTTCCATAATTTACGATACTCAAGGAGGCATTCGGGCACCCGCGTTTAACTCCAAGCTTCCGCTGCCATCGGACCTCCAGCTATAATACCGAGCATTTCTTGGACGCTTCGGGCGAGCAACGTGCAGGAGGCGTAGGGGAACACCGATCATGCCAACGGCGGTATCGAAGATTGTTCGGTATGTCAGTTTCCGTGGTTCCGAGAGACACCAGAGCTTACGAGCTTGCAATCCATTCTTGCAAGATACGATGAGAAAGAGAAAGAGAGAGAGAGAGAGGCCTCTCTCCATCGAGAGTTCCATCCAGCGCACCCGAGTTCCCGGGGATCATATTCATTAAAACCCGGTCAATTAGAGCTGCCTCGAATAGCGTGCACAGTGCTCGTTGCACAAACTTGGACAAAGCTCTTGATGCATCTGGCACGGGATAGCGAACGCGACGAGAGAGAACCCTCCTCGTCCGTAGTCTCTCCCGAACTCCCTCATTCCTAACGGTGGACAAAGATGGCTCTGGGGAAAGACGTATAGTCACGATTGTGCAGGCTTTATCGAGGGGAAATGTGAAGTGTATAGAAAACTGGTGAGAGAGAGAGAGGGGGGGGGGGGGGTGGAATCGGAGAGCTCAATGAAAAGCGAAACGAAGATGGGAAAGCACTCTTAAGGTCTCGAGGCAAGAAAGAGGGAGAGAGACAGAGTTGAAGCCCACCATAACCTCGGACTGGTAATTGAACGCAAGTGGTTGAAAGTACTACTTGGGTCCCGGAAGCTCGCATCCCTAACCACCTTACCGTCATCTCGATCCGTCTCTTTTTCCCCCCTTTTCTGATATATCCCCGTGTTCTCCTTCCTACAGTTCACTCCTCCTTGCCCCCCCTCCCCCAGCACTTTCTTTCTCACTTCACGTCAGCAAAGTCGAGCCACCGCTTTCCTCC
>OX632366.1:24545630-24571293 GCA_951751655.1 Ophion costatus | reverse complement strand
TGGAGACGTATTTTGGACGCCGGGTCGGAGAATCCTTGAGAATACCGCGACTGGAAAGAGGAAAATACCGATTTAGGAACAAAGTGACCCCGGCACGATCGTAAACAGTAATGGAAGGATAAAAATGTAAATGATCGCCTCATATCTCTGCTCTCTCTTCTCTTTCTCCGTCTGCATCTCATAACTCGGCTCCTCCGGTTGGATATTATATATAAGCTAGCCTTCGATATACATCGGATATAAAATCTGCCCAGGCCGGGCTGTCTCGTTGCTATCTGTCCATTATTTTCGACGCTGCTGCCACCATCGGAGATTGAAGATACCGCCTAGCTTGGCGAATCATTCTGCCATCTTTAGGCAGCACTCATGGCCAAGTGGGACTCGGTTAGTAAGGAACTGTGAGCCAAAGTCCTTTTGGTCCTTCTGAATGATTGTCTTAGAAGCAGACATTTCTGTGTCCTGCACCCCTGGAGTGGCAGATCCTTTTCGGAGTACTTGCAACACGTTGTTCGAAAGAAGGTCTATAGGGCAGGAGAAGCTCTTCAACAGTTGTTCGATGGCTTGCGGCCCGTTATAAGTTAGTGTACAAAGTATTAGATTCGAAACAAATACTGTTGGGGAAGAACCATCAGCCTGGGTACTCCATTATCAAAAGCAAATGGTACTCAG
Source organism: Ophion costatus (assembly GCA_951751655.1). Taxonomy (NCBI): domain Eukaryota; kingdom Metazoa; phylum Arthropoda; class Insecta; order Hymenoptera; family Ichneumonidae; genus Ophion; species Ophion costatus. The sequence goes on along the minus strand of OX632366.1, from coordinate 24,570,624 downwards.
CTGGGGTTGTTTGAAATGGTACTTATAATGAATGCCGATGATAGCATGGTAAGACTGACTGTGACAGTTACAAGCTTGATGACAGGGCAATCATAACATATCTGATAAAACAATAAACAAAACCAAGGAATGTTCTTATGATTGCCCTGCCACCCAATATGGATGACCAGCTTCCAAACAGAATGAATGGACAACCATACCGAACAAAGCCAACGAATTACCATTACGATCATCCTACCTATGGGCTATCTTTACTTCCATTATCCTTGACCATGTCCTTTAGTGGCAGTACCATGGACTTTTCTCTGATCGTACGGGGCCTCAAAAATCCGGTCGCAACGTGAGAGGACAGGATCAAGGGCGCTATACCAGTACTCCCTCTAACTATCCACCTGACTCCGGCAAAGTACACCATAACGATTTAAACTTTGTCCGATAAGGTACAGTGCAAGGCACGCTGGACGTTTCTCTCTCTCTCTCTCTCTCTTGGTCCTGCCTTCCTCATTCTGGTAGACTATCTAGCTCGCACGTCGTCTCTTCCGCCGATAGAATCGAATCGGTTGATGCACCCTCCGAGTCTCCTGTACACAGAGATCGAGGGCGGGGCTCATCTCTCTCCCTCTCTCTCTCTCTCTCTCTCTCTTGAGAGAGAGAGAGAGAGCCCTTTGGGATGCAAAGTGACTCCGACGTTCAGGATTAGACAGCCAAACCAGGGAGGAACAGTAGCGACCCCGCACACCCTCTCTCTCTCTCTCTCTCTCTCTCTCTCTCTCTCTCTCTCTCTCTTTCTGGCACATTGACTCGGGAAGCAATTTCGGTAGACGGCTGGGCGCCTCGTCAAATCACAGGACCATAGAAAATTGGCGTACAACGTGTGTATGTGCGTGTCCGTCGGTCATGTGCGCGTAAGTTAATACGGTCTGAGAAGAGCACAGCCATCACCGGGGCGTGGAGTACGACGATTTCACGATCTGGCTCCTCTTCGGGATCAGCCTCTGTAACCCGCTATCCTTTCGCTCCAGTCGCTCTCTCATTCGTTGCAATTAATTCACGGCGCGATATTTTGCCCACCTGCGTATCAAGGGGGTATTCGCGTGGCCCGTTCATTTCAATCAGCCACCTTCGAAAACCTTTCGGGATCATCGGGACTAGGCTCCGATTGTCCGGGTTACGTTTTATCAGCTATACAAGAAAAATTGTGAAAAATGAGCGGTTGAGCGAGGCGGCGCTCCTGCTGTCAATCTAATACGATGTGCTATACAGATACAGACACGTGAACGGTTTTTTAAATTTGATAGCTGATACTCTTAACCTTGATGAATTGAGATTTGAAAAAAGATAAGAGTAAAAGATCTTTTCAGTGTGTCGTCATGTGTGCATACTTTATTCTTATGATTAATATTATTATTGTTATTATTATTATAAGCAGCAGCATCGTCATGATGATGATTATTGTTATTATTTATTTCTCATTCTCATTATCATTATTATCATCGTCATCGTCATTATCTTTATTCTTCTTCTTATCATTATTATTAATATCATAATATCATCGCGCATATATATATTTAACTTTCACTACAGACAATTTATTATGCTATTATTGTATACTGTATGGATAATGGTACTTAAAAAAAATTATACATAATAACACATATTCATCCTCGGTTTTGAGTACGCTGGTCATTGCGTGTGTAAGAGGAAAAAAGAGAGGGGAAGAGAGAAATCTTCTCCTTTCCTCCCCGCACGGCCCTCTTTCATTGGTGCAATCAACCGGTGAGGAACTCGTCTCTCTCATCACGGGATCTCAAGATCGCCGGTACGCCGTACTGCGCAATCTCGTGCTTCCACATTCAACTGCTATTCAATCAATTGAGCACCCTTCGTTGAACTCTTCATCGTGGTCACCAGTCTTACGGTTAATTCCAGGGTGTGCCTCAGCGCACCGGACTCAATTGACTCGGTGCATTTTCAAATGATTCTTGGACGAGTGTATGTATCTATGCCATGATCATATATATATAATAGCCAGTAACTCCAAAAGATTCCAAGGCTTTCGAATATTGAGTGTGTGTGTGTTCGCATATGAATTTTGTTTTTTCTCTTTTCCCCAGGTTTTTTCATTCGCACGATAAGCCAACAAAGGAATTGCAATGTTCGCTCCGAAAATAGTGCAATTGGAGATAGTCGAAAAAACGCGATGGAGATGGGACGTATAACGAGAAAAAAAAAATAGCGCGCATTGGATGAGATGTCGATAGTTTTGGGCAACCAAATGTAACGAACGGATCTGCTCTCCATATTCTCTCTCTTTCCCCCTCTTCCTTTTACTCGATTTCCCTACACAGTTTAATTCCGATCCTTTTATCTGTCAAAAATTCATATCGCACTCGGGCAAACGTTCTATTTTATTCGGACATGTATATATATATCGAACAAAAGGTCGATCCGTCGGCAAGCCGTTGAAAAAGTATCGATCACAGGTTCTCGTCGATGCACCATTAGCAAAGAAAAAAAAAACAAATTCTGCTCTATTATTCTTTTCAGTTAAAAGAAATGGTTTTTCGTTTTAAATTGAATTTCGCCAGTATGCGTTATCAAACGTTAGTTAAAAAAATCCTCCAAAACTGATAATACAAAAACTTTGGATTCTTCACGAAGAAAAACATTTTTTGTTGGCTTGGAAAAAATACTAAAAATTATTTCTCTTGAATCCTTCTTTGAAGAAAAATAAAAAAAATCCTTCTCAAGGATCTTACCTCTTAGAAATAAAAACACACGAAAATCTCGAATTTCAAGGGTTGTTTCTCCTCCCACGTTCTCTTCCTTCATAACCAGTCATCACTCGCCGCTTTTTTTTAGTCACGACGAAAGCTCTCGACGTACAAAAATATGCCAGTGGTCTGTTGAAAAACCCGATGTCCAACGTACGAGCCAAAATGCCAACGGGGGACGAGCGAGAAGAATTCCCTTAGGGAAAATGTCGAGCCGGGTCAGTTTCAAAAACACGCACGATCGGGGCCACAAGTTGGGGGTTCGCTTACCTACCCTTGACTCATCGTCTCTTTCGATACACGGGCACGCATATTTTTTTTCCTTTTTTTCTTTTCTTTGGCAAAAGCGTACTTGAAACCGGAAGAGGCGGCGAGAGACACGCACTCATGGGACAGCGTGACTGAAAAAAAAATCTCGTGTGTAACGCGCGCGCACGAGCGCCCCATGAGGTCCGGGGGCTTTCTCGCTTTTGGGTCTCTCGTAACGCGCCCTCTGCGCAACACATGTTTCGCAGATGCGTGCGGTGTCTGCCCCTTAGTTTTGAATTTCTGTATATATTCATGTAAACAGGGTAACCATTGTATGATAGCCATGTGTTTTTGAGGCTATGGCGCGGCGATTTTGCGACCGAGAAAAATAGGATTTTCAATATTTTTTCAACTTCTCTTCCAAAATCAATAGCTACATCAAATTTTTCTGACGAGTAGTATTTGCCAGGAAAATTGCGCGTTTTGCAAACGAATCAAAATTCCATTTTGCGTATAGCAGAATGAAGATATTTCAATTATAAATATGAAAAAAAACTACTCAAAATTATTTTTGTGCATAAGGTCATCGATAAGAATCCAAGGATCCACTTTGAAGTCGATGAACAGAAATTAATTTGATACGAACGTTCTTTTATTTAATTATCTTCGTTCTGCTGAAACAAAATCGGAATTTCGTTTTCTCTCCAGAGTGCTTAATTTTTTCTGGCAAATACTACTCGTCGCAAAAGTAGGCTATATTTTTTCGAAGAGGAATTGAAAACCATCAGATATTATATTTTTCTCGCTCAGAAAAACTCCGCGCCAGACGCCTAAAAAACATACATGCACACATACTATCCGTATATAAATAAATATATATACATATTTCATTATTATAAAATTATGATATATAAAGTATATAAATATACAAAAAAATACATAAATAAATACATAAATAAATAAATAAATAAATATATATATTTATTTATTTATTTATTTATATACTTTATATATCATAATTTTCTGAATTGAAAATCTGAAAAAATTCCCTAAAATGCGTGATTATATGTAAACATTTTAAAGCTATTACCCGCAGTGGAAGTATGATTTTTTCTGTGCTGAAAACGACTTACTTCCACTGCGGTTGATAGCTAGAACATTTCAACATATAATCACACATTTTTGGAATTTCTTTCAGATTTTTAAATCGCGGCGTTTTTTTCGGAAAACAAATTTTTTTGACTAATGTTTGTTTCGAAACATGTAAAAAAAATTCAGGGTGTCTCTTAAAGTCAATGGAATCAGAATTTAAAAAATAAATCGAATTAGCGGGGGTCAGGGAAAAAGTCCACCGGTTCACGTGGAATACCTCAAATATTTGTACAGTTAATTACACCTATATATTAATAAATAAGTGTTTTATTTTTTTAAACTATGTACATACTGTAACATGCAAGTGATCGAAAGCCCCAAAACTCTTATGGCAATGTGGACCTCCGATGAAGGGAGGCTCGCAGTCTTTTCCACATCTGTATTGTGTTAGAAACGATCCTTCGTCACTGTTCTCTTCCTCTCTCTCTCTCTCTCTCTCTCTCTCTCTCTCTCCCTCTCTTTCTTTCGCTTTCTCTCGTTTCCTTCGTCATTTTTCACAAGGTCCCGACAAGACCCTTCAAATTTTCGTCTTTTCTCGGACTCTCATTTCTCTTCGACGTCGAAAAGAATATTACCGCCTCTGTCGAAATTGGGTACACTTATTTTTTTGTTGTCTCTTCTCTTCTTCTGGAATAATCGGATTTTTTGTGGTTATTTTTCTGTTTCGTAGAGGGACGCGGCTTTTCGACACTTCTGGAAAAGTAATGAGTCTCCTCGGGGATGACGACTCCGTCTTGGGACACTTCGCTTTGAAATATTCAAAATGGCGCCAGGACACCCGATCGAGCGTTCAGCTGTGCGGGTTTTTCTTCTTTATGTTCGGTGGATGGATTTTTAATTTTCTTTTTATAACTCTATGTCGATGTATTTCTATCCACCGAACACAAGTTCACCGTTCATTTGTCCCAACAACCCAACGAAAAAAAAAAAACGTCGAGTATGTACGAGAACACGATTTTCGCGTTTTATCGATGCATTGTTGAGCTTTTAGCAAAAGCTCGTTGGTATTCGTGATCGGCGGAAAATTTCCATTTGAAAAGACCCTCGAAGTGGTTTAAATGTCAAAGGAGAAATTTCGGCCCTTTTCGCCAGTTTTCCGCAAACGCTAAAATGGCTCATTTTCAAACAGCCGTGGTTTCATTTGAGCGAAATGAATTTATTGAAGGGGTGTTGGAGAGGATTTTCTTAGATTAGAGACTGCTGCTCGATTCATCCCCATATCTCAAAAAGTTGTCCCAGACAATGCACTTGAAAAATAGTCGAGAAAGGGGCAAAAGGGTATGAATGGAAAAATTCACCACAATTGGCTTCGAAATTCTTCACAAAATTGGAAAATGGTCGAAGCTCATTGAATCAAAGGGCCCTGTGAAGAGCCTATAACGAAGAGAGTGTGCACCGAGTGGATTTCTAAATCGAAACAGTAAAGAAAATATCGCCGATTCAGTGTAGCTACTTATGTTTGCCAAAATGCCGAAAAATGGTAGGCTTTAATATTTTTTCATTCATTTTGAACCCCTTGAATACAAATTCACAATTTATTTCCACCCGAATCCTCGATTTTCATAAAACATCGTCAAAAGTGTATAGTAACGCATTTTTCGCGTTTAGACAATGTCATTCTGGGCTTTGGACAAAAAAATTTCATCGGATATACCCTTAAATTAGTTGAAAAACGAAAAACAATTTTTTTTATCTCTGTTGGCCACTTTTCCAGAATCGCCAAAATAGTGATATTTCAAACAGCCGTAGTGTCGCTCCTATATGAGTGACATAAAGTTATTGGGGAGCGGGAAAAGCATTTTATTAGACTTAAAGCATGCCGGCTGATTCATCTCTATATTTAAAACTGTTCTCCCGGAAAGTGCACTTTAAAAATGGTCAAAAAAGAGGCAAGGGGTATGTATTGGAAAAATTCGCGAAAATCGATGGTCCGGCTTTGAAATCCTATAAAAAATTGAAAAATCACCGCGGCTCAATAATTTGGATAGCGTTTCAAAGAGCAAACGATAAGGAAGAGAATGAGCACAGAGAGAAGTTTCAAATCGCAACAGAAAAAAAAATTAACTCCGATTCGGTAATGCTATTTCTTTTTGCCCAAGAAGCTAACAAAATTGAATTATTAATATTTATTTGTTTAAATAGTTTCCCCCAAACTACTCAGTGTTCATTAAAAACCGTTAAAAGTTTCTAAAAACGCGTTTCTCTGCCACCCGAAATAACTGGGTAATTATCCACGTCACGAAAAAATGTTTCAGACAAAAGTTGAACGGTGTGAAGGGGGCCATCAGATGCGACAAATTTTTTTTTATTTCGGTGGGGCGCTGACGCACAGTGAAGGTCACCTCCACTTTTTTCAATGGAACGGTACATTTTTTTCAACCCTCTTGTAAAGCACCTCAAGCCACATAAAAAACATTAGGGCGTCAAAGTCTTTCAAGGTCATTCAAGGTCACTATCGATGATACAAATCTAAATAGGTGTTCAATAGGTGTCTTTGAATGACTTTGAACGACTTTGACCCCTTAATGTTTTTTATGCGGCTTGAGGTGCTCCACAAGATGGTTGAAAAAAATGTACCATTCTATTTTACAAAGTGATACAAAGTAATAAAAAAAATTGGTCGCATTTGATGGCCCGTTTTACACCGTGCAACTTTTGTCTGGAACATTTTTTTTGTGAGGTCGATAATTACCGAGTTATTTCGAGTGGCAGAGATAATAGGACACCCTGTATATATGTATATTCTTGTACAAATGTTTGTAGTGCGTAAAGTTCGAAGCGCTCACAGGCGCAAAAAGTATCGATTTAAAAGTGGGCAGAGTATCGGTCTGCGGATGATGGCGAAGGTCCATTCAGAGCGCAAAACATTGTGTGGATCGATTATAAGTAATTGTATGGCCCTTGAAGCCTTTAAGTGTTCGAATGAAATCCAAATTGGTTCCCGCATTCTCGCATCGAGCGTTTCACACACGTACGTACAAACAAATCCTCAATCATTCTCTAAATTGCTTCCCCGGGTATTTGTTGGCTTTATTTTTATTTCTATTTACAATATATCATACGTCATTGTTATTTTTATGATTTTTTTTTGTTTGTTGAATCACTGCACTTGTAGTTCGTTTTCGGCTTTCTTGAGTTCGCGTGCTGAAGATTACGAATTCATTCGAACGACTCCTAACCTACCAATGCAAATGTCGAAATCCATGGCGGCTGAGCTAGAGGATATTTCGATGATGAGAGAACTGGGATAACACGCGTAATAATAATATATATTTTTTTAATTGTGCAGCATTGCAAATAGCTCTCGGATGAAAATGAAAATTGTCTCCGTACATGAAGTAGGACAAGAAATTGATTATTTAGAATTAATTTTTTCTGTTGCAATTTATTGAAATCAAATAAATATTCAAATATATAAATTATTCATTAAGAATTTATTTTTAATGATTTTTTTGTATTCATTTCTTTCAATCAAATAATTACACAACATAGTTATTCTCTTTAAATTGTACGTAAAATATTCTCTACTTTTTCTTTATATTACGTACACATACATATATTCCTTTTCTAATATTTCAACATTTTCACATAAACAAACGAGACAATAAAAAAGATCCTATAAAAACTCACCATATAAAAGGCAACGCGCAGGCATCCTCTGTCTCAGTTCTCCTCTGTCTCAAGCTCTTTTCGTTTCATCAGTATACCGAGTGGTCCATAAAAAATGCCCCGTGACGTCCACACACTCTCTCTCTCTCTCTCTCTCTCTCTCTCTCTCTCTCTCTCTCTCTCTCTCTCTCTCTCTCTCTCACCCTATCTGATGTCCTAACTTTTCGTTTTTTGTCTTTTCGCGATCGATTTTCGCGCCCCCGTCGATACAAGGTGTACCGCAGAGTGTATTTACCGAGAGGGGTGCGTGAAAAAGGAAAAAAAAGAAAGAAAAAAAAAACGGGGAGAAAATAGTAAAGAGAAGTTGCTGTTTCGATGTTGGAGGCTGGGTAAGTGCGTTGCGTGTACGAGCGCTCGGTGCAGCCGCTTTTCTACCACCCTCGGTGTAGCGGGACATTGCTGTCAATGTTACACACGAGTACTGCCCTTCTGTATTCTCGTATATATATATATATATATATATATATATATATATATATATATATATATATATATATATATATATAGATGTATATATATATATATATATATATACGCGTGCGTGTGTGTGTGCGTGTGTTTGTGTGGGTGTATATATGTATATGGATATGTATAAAAAAAAGTATCGGAAAAACCGACGAGCTGCTTTCCCTAAAATTGGCCACCGCTCTTTCCACGTCATCCCTTATGGTCACAGGACAGTCACCCTCGCCCCTCGCTTTCTCGTCACATTCAGCACTTACGTGTTGCGCTGCATCGGCATACGACATATATACGAACGTTTATGGCAAGTGGCGAAAACGAACTGACGAAGGCGTCGGTGAATCCTCCGTGCGCGACGAAAGTTGGAAAAACAGGAGAAAAGAGTACGGTCGGTATGGAGTTGGAAAACAAAAAGAGGGCAATTTTTTTTTTCCGTAACATACTATAGATAGGAAGGGACGGAGGATATCGAAGCTTGGTAAATGGCGATGGAAAAACTCGTGTACGGAGTTTTAAAAATCGCAAAGTGAGACAGATAACGGCGGGGGGTAGCGAGGGTTGGAGCGCGAGAGAGTTCGAGCGGTCCGAGTTGAGCGCGGAATGAGGAAAGGACGATTTGCAGGTCGCGGGTAAGAGGACACGAGGAGGCGAAAAGCGCGGACGACTTTGCCCCGTACCAGGGACTATTTTCTCAGCGTAAACAGTTTTCCTGAGAACAAACCTGGAAAGACAATCTTTTAGCGGTGTGGACTCGTTCTCCCGGCGCAGCGTATATATATATACATATATATATATATATATATATATATATAAATGTATATGTATATATGTATGTGTGTATACATCGTTGAGAGTTTTCCGCGCGCGCGTCATGACGGAAAAGTAGTTCTTATCTCGGCGAACGAGAACCCGAGGACTTTCACTTTTCTCTCTTGTTCTTTGAATCGTGCTTTCTCTTTTTTCATTCTGATATTTGTGTGCCTATCTCTCTCTCTTCTTTTTTTTAAATTTTTTTTATTTAATTTTTTATTTAATTTTATTTAATTTTATTTTTCGTTCCTTGTTCTACTACCACTATTAACATGATCATATCAACCATTGTTACCATTACTATTATTGTTATTATTATTATTTTATAACCGTTTATATTATATTTAGTTCTTACATTTAACAAAACGTTTTCAACAAACTGTACATACCATGTATCATATTGCCTCAAGGTTCCAAACCAAGGCATAAATATATATATATCAATCAATCAATCAATCTCTCTCTCTCTCTCTCTCTCTCTCTCTCTCTCTCTCTTTCGCGCGCTCTCACTCTCTTTATATATATATATATATATACTTACACTTCTCTAGACTGCTTCATCCTGTTTTTCTCTTGGAATTCCTTATATTTCTAGGTATAACTTTAATTGTACTTCATATTAAGTCTATAATTTTACATTTTTATTTTTATTTCTATTATTATAATAATACTAGTCATAGGTATAAGATGTTGACTAGGGACAACTGTATGCACATACCATTGTACAAAGTATCTTGTAAGGAATCCTTTCGCATGGTGCTAAGTCGAATAAAATAATGGTCTCTCGCTCTCTATCATTGATAACATAGGTTACAAAGGTATGGCAAAAACTTTTTCTACAACTTTTCTACACTTGTATAAGAATACGCACGGTACTCTTAAGGAGATTTTTCACTCCAGAGTACGAAATCCTCCCCCCCTTTCTCTCTCTTAATTCATCGAAATTAATTTTAGTATTATGTTGCACTTAAAAGAATTCTGTATGATTTTTGTGCTCTGTATGATTTTTGAAGTCTATGGTTAACCTTCTCGTTCGCTCAACCTCTCTAACTCTCTAGTCCGTTTTATTCAATTCAGTATCTTGTAATTTTATTTTTGAATGTATTTCGGGTTTTTAATGAATTTTTTGTCAACTGTCAATCTCTCTCTCTCTCTCTCTCTCTCTCTCTCTCTCTCTCTCCTATTCGTACCCTCTCGTTTTATATGCATACTCTCCCACGTCCCATGCTCGAGAGACGCGTCAACCCTCCAAGATTCTATTCCAGCCGGGCGAACGTTCCAGCGTGCGTTCACTCCGTGAATCGATCCACCGGCCTGTTTACGTACATGAATTCTTCTTAATGGACTTTTCGCGTGTCACACGGGACATAAATCATTGCCGTGAATGGACGCAGTTTTTCTTTACTTCGTACATATAACTCTCGTATTGCACACTTCGGTGCGGTACGTGTTGCCAATTGCATTCAACACAATGCCGCTTAAAATCACATGCTTTTTACAGTCTCCTTCCTTTGTTAATTTATCTTTGGATTTTTTTAATACCGAGCTATCGTCGGTTGATATTTATTCTTTAATTAAAAGAAGCTTAACTTTTTCGAGTTTTAAATTATTTCACAATTAAATAGCCACGAGATTAGGTTATTAAATGTGTACTTTTAAATCAAAGACTATGAGTCTTCGTTTCACTCATTTTTCCCTCAAAGATTCTTGCACCTTTTCCCTCACCTTTATTATTTTTTAATTGAATTTCATCAAGCTTGTTGATTGATCATAGAGTCATTTACAATGAAAGGGTACCAACCTTTTTTTAATAAAATATATATTGTTTAATTGTATGACACCGAGTTTAGTCGTGTATCTATTTTGTTTCAATTTCAGGAACCCGGCAATTTCAATAAATGTTTAAAACATCAAATCGAACATTAACTTCATCCGTCGATAAAAAGTTGTCCGTTTCAACGTGACACCCAAAAAGCTCGAAACATTCCGAAAATCGTAGTTTGCAAATAAACATTTTTTTCTGAATTCATTTCCGGCTTGTTTATTTCCCGGTTTATTTCTCGTATTGAAAATGAATGAAAAATATTTGAATCTACTAGAAAAAAATCAGGAAAAATACAAGCCTTGTGGCCAACATACGTCCATAGCTCAATGATTTCCGCCTCGAAGCCTGGAAAAATTGGCTCGAAAAATTCCTCCCTTCGATTTTACCCAACGCGCTCGTGTCATCGTTCCTCCCGGAATAATTGGAAGTCGCGTATCCCGATGTCCCTGCACGTCCAACTTTTCTGTCTCTCTCTCTTTCTCTGCCCAACGAACTCATCGCAGTTTCTTCTGGAAAATGTAATTTGCGCGCTCGTGCTCGCGGGCAGATCGATAAAGTACTCCAATCCTAATCTTTTTTTTCTCCACGAGACCTTAAAAAATTCATGAGGTCAGGCTAGCATGACGTGGTTGTCCCCACTGGAGAGCCCGCGGGATTCGGGAAACTCGCCCGGAACGCCGTGTGTGAGCCGCGGAAAAGTCGCCACACCGAGCGCGTGTTGCGGATGGACGGAAAAGTCCACATTCGCGTCCAACCATTTTTTATGTTTGCGCGAGCAACTCGCTTTTGAAACTTGTATTGATCTTGTATTCGTTAGCAGGAAAGCCCGTCGTATGTCCCACGTTTTTTCTGGATGAAATACCATGATGGAAAAAAAATTAAAAAAAAACAATACAAAGAAAAACAAATGAATAAATGCTAGAAATCGATTAGCTCAGATAAAATTTAGCTCGGTATAAATCGATTAGCTCAGAGATTTGCATCACGATCCTCAATTGCAAAGAATCATGCTCTAATAAAAAGAATGTTTAGAATAAATAAAAATAAATAATATAAAAAAAAAACAATATTAAAATAAAAGTTAAATCATGTGAAAAATAATAGGAAATAAAAATGAATAATATTAAAAAATAATATGCAAAATCGAAATAGGATAATGGACGAAAAGAAATGAATAAAAATTAATCATGTGAAAAAATGAAATAATGTAAAGAATAATAATGTAAAAAAGTGGGTTAGAGTAATACCGTTGATGTTTCCCCGGGCAAACTGGGCAAGTGGGTTGCCCGGAATAATTAAATCGGTTAATATTAAGAAGAATAATAATAATAACAATAATTAATAATGATAATAATCAAGCCCATACATGTATCAGTGTGTGTACATATAATGATAACAATTATAACGACAATAAGTGTGCATGTGCGGGGAGGGGGGGGTATATATCTACGCTTATTATTATGTTAATGTTAGTGGCGTAATTATTCTTTGCAGTGGTGGATGTTAATATTAATTTCGGCTAATCAATTCGATCGAGGTTTTTGAAACATATGATTCTTTCTATCGCTTTCTTTATATTTCTTAATGGTATTCCATATATATATATATATATATATATATATATATATATAAACATACAACAAATGTATATATATATAGAGAAACTGCTTTCACCGCCAACCAGAGGCAAGGATGCTGTATAAGAATTACGTATTTCTATATGTATACGTGTGTATGTGGGTGTGCGTGTGTGTGTGTGTGTGTGTGTGTGTGTGTGTGTCACTGTAGATTCGTAGGAGAAGTATAATCGAAGCGAAAAAACTTGTCCATTTCATAAATGATCAAGTAGCCTCGAGACACCACCAGTCCAATGAATACAAAATGCTACCGCGCCATCCGAGACTCATATTTTTTTCAACCCTCGACTACCCGCTGTGCGGAAGAAAAAAAAAAGAGAAAAAAAAACAACCATCGCAAAAGAAAAGAAGCCGAGAGTCTCGGTTAGTTTTCACGCGACCAGCTGCATCGATAGAAAAAAAAAGAAAAAAACGAATTATCGAGTGGATTTATTTCACGGGATGTTTATATTCTCGCTTCACTCATCATAAATAGCCGAAATCGGTATAAAAAAAAATCGGTAAAAAAATCGGCACGAAATTTGCTCGTCTAGTGAAAAGAAATTACCTATGTGGAGGGAACTCGAGTATTCTCGGCTCCCGTTTTATTCTCGTGTCGGAAGTAGCGCGAGCACAGTGCGAGAAAAGCGTTCCGACGACACTGCGATTGAAAGGAAGAAAAATAATAAAAATCGAATAAAAAAAGAAGCCAAAGAGGAGGAAAAAGAAAATCAACGTCCCGAAGTCGAAGAAACCAAAGGAAAGATCGGCGCAAGGGTGTATCGCAGGGAGGAGGAGGAGCAGGAAACGCGAGATTCAGAGAAGTGGAAAGCCGAACGTACGAAGGAGGAAGTAACGCGCGGCTTGTTGCCGGGGCTCTTGCTCTTTGGTAAATGCGATATGGGCGGGCGCGCGCGAGACTCACCCTTATCGCCTTGTCTATTAGGAGCTTTCTTCCCCTTCTGCTTCCACGCTGCCACTGCTATCCGTCTTCCTCATTTGGATGAGACGTACACACAAACACACACACAGACATATATGTCACATATATATATATATATATATATATATATATATATATATATATATATATATACATATATATATATATATATATATATGCATGTGGCATACACCCTAACGAGATGATATAGATATCAGTCGGCGCAAGATCAAAGAACAAATACATATATACGTCAAAAGTCGCCCGAACACCTCGAAACGTCAACCGGGCTGCTCTTATCGGAATCGGCAGAGGCAACGATTTCGCGAACTTTTCGTTTCCGCATCGAAATTTCTTCCGTCGTCAATAATGATGATAAAAATAAAAATCACTATTCGTCAGCACAGAATGACAATAATAAAATGATAATAATAATTTTATGCGCGTCTTTTTATAATAATAATTAAAAAAAGCAGCGCATAAAAAGTAAGGCGCAATAATTATTATAAAAACGTCTTTTTATAATAATATTAATTAAAAAAACAAATAATAATAATAATAATTTTATCTTTTCGCACGTCTTTTTGACTGGGCGGCAGTCGAGGTCGCGTCGGAACCCTCGAGTGTCGCCCAGCTTTATTGTTCCGGTCTAGATTGAGACCGAGCTTAACCCCCGGGGGTAGGTGAATGGTTCCCAGCGCAAGCTGAGGAAGTGTGTTGCCCGGAGCTATAATTTAAAAAAAAATTTTTTTTAAAAATCATGATAGATAAAAAAAAATTAATCTATACTTATAATAAATACTGCCTGTCTGCCTGTCCTATGTCCTCGCATCACTTACAAACTACTGAACCGAATGACATATGGATTTCCCTGTCGTATGCCTTAAAATGCCGCAAAGGAAATGGTACGCGCTCCATTTAAATCGAATGAGTATAAGTTGATTTCTAAAGCAATCGATCGCTTTACAACAAAACGTCATCGAAGGAGAAGTTCTGATGGGGTGACACGGTGTTTATAGCGCTGATACCGTTTATTCCCAACAACTTTCCGTTTCAATTCAAGCGAGTGCAGTTCTCCGTCGCCATCTGCTTTGCAATGACGATTAACAAATCACAAGGATAAACGCTACGAGCGGCTGGAGTCGACCTTCGAACAGCCTGATTCTCGCATGGTCTGCTCTACGTCGTCTCCTCTAGAGTAACCAACCGAGACAATCTTTTTATTTTAGCCGACGGGGAAGAAAGAAAATGCGAAACGAATCGCATAATGAGATTTTGTAAGAATGATTAAATTTTTATTTTAGATAACCCATTTCAGAAAATAACATATTATCCAAAATTCATAGGTTATCATTTTATTATGTTTTTATTTAGTAAAGTTAAGATCAATCATTGCGATTCCCATCGAAATTTTCGTAAGTAAGAACTTAATCTATCTATACTTATAATAAAGATGTAAGGAACAAAAAGTCAGTATATATGGAATTAAATTTTAAAAAATAATCTCGGCTACGAGTGGTTATAGTTATTATAATTGTAATGATAAATAAAAGAGTAAACATTTACAATATGACAATTAAATTTCAGTATTTATAATAATGATGATGGTAATAATAATAATAATAATAACAATAATAATCACAACAGCAACAACAATAATAATATAGGTACCGACCAAAGTAATAACAATAATAATAATAACCATAACAATGAACAATCCGATGGCATGTTGTTATCCGTAATGGTATGACAGATATAGTACAAGAGCGAACGGTGAACACTTGTACCTACTAAAAAACGTTCCGTTGACATGAGCATACTGCAGGCGCATAAAACTGCCCTATTTCCGAGCGTTTCCCATTTTTCCATTGCATCTTATATAGTGGAATACTTGATGAAGAATAGAAGTGAAAACTTTATAACGGATTTACGGGATACAAAAGTAAAATGCATGTACATATGTACACACACACACACACACACACACACACACATATATATATAATATACGTATGTGTAGATTTCATAACTATATACGTATATGTAAGGGTTGTTTTATAGAGACCGTACTTTATCTCTCGTGTCAGGTGATCGATATGACTGTATCGATCGCGATCGATCCACATACAGCCAACTCCATCAAAGATTGTCCGAAGCGTACATGGGCACTCCAATGACGAGTGTGTGTGTGGCTCGGAGAGCCATCATAAAAATAACGAAAAGGACGTATCGAAGCCCGCACATGTGGCACCAGGAACGATATATAGAAAAGGGAAAGAGATAGGAAAAAGGGCGGGAAAGAAAGAGAGAGAAAGCGAGAGAGAGAGAGAGAGAGAGAGAGAGAGAGTGAGAGCGAGAGGGGGGTAGAGAGTGGCTTCGGAATAAGCTCGCGGTCAGTCGCAATCAGGAAATTGCTCGATCAAAATACGCGCTAGGTCAATCGTTAGCGTAGTGCATCGAAATTGATGAACTTTTGCGATACGTAACGTCCGGCCAATTATCGTTCTCCTTGGACCTCGATCGCCCCGAGACACTGGCGAAATTTTCATTACGCGTACTCGCGGCAAATATGTTACGATTCCAATGATAACAAAATTAGATTTGGATATACATTGTGTATATAATGAGTATAAATAATAAAATAAACTAACAAATTATATTTTACGATAGATTAAAAAATAAAACTCATACAAAGTATGTATATATAATTTGGATGCGTTTTATAAAACATAAATTAATTGTTGATTTATAAAAAAGGCAAATTATTGGTAGCAAAAAATGCATGAAAATTGAAGAAAAAAAAACGATGGATCGAAACAAAAATATACCTGAAATTTCGATATACCTGGGCCCACTTAACACTTCTTTCCCTTTCTCTCTGTCTCTCTCTCTCTCTCTCTCTGTCTCTTTTACCCGACCACCATTTCCACATTATATACGGTCACCTACATTTGGTTTGATCCCCAGAGATTCTGACTCGGGGCCTCATTTTTTTCCATCTTTTGTTTTTACTTTTTTTTTTTACCTTTGCCGGCCGTGCGGCCGTAATTGACGAATCGATGATTCAACGCCACTCACGTGTCCTCACCATCTGCCTCGTGACAGGCGTTCACCCTTCGTATCTGCCCTGTCTTTGTCTTCGAACGTTTTACATTCTATCCATTTTTTCGGTTGTACCTCGTCCTGAAGAAGCGATATATTTCCTTCAGGAAACGTCTCCGCAGTTATGGCCCTATTAGCTCTTCGGGTCAGCGGATACGAAACAGTTCATTATGAGAAAAGAAAGGGTAAATCTTCGTGGGATATGGGTAATTGGCCTATTATTTGGAGAGCTGCGGTATATCTTCATATACTGCAATTATGTATGTTTGTGTGCGTGGATATATATTTAAAATATAGAGGCCTTTCAAAAATGCATGTATGTGTATATATAAAAGTGACGTAGAAAATTTCATCTAAAAGTGTAGCGTGATACGTACAGGGTGAGGCACAAAAATTGTTACAAAGCAATAGCACTCAAACTATTGATCATATCCACCAAAGTTTCAAACAAAAGTTTCAGTGTTCGAGAAGGCCGTCATACTGGACCAGCCTATTTTTTTATCGGTGGAGGCGCTGAAGCTACGTCAAGGTCAACTCCACTTTTCAAAATGGAAACATGTTTTTTTTTCGATGACATTATTCCCGATTTTAAGACTAATTCAGCGACCTACAACACAAAGTCATCGAAAAAAATACATGGTTCCATTTAGAAAAGTCGAGTTGACCTTGATGTAGCTTCAGCGCCTCCACCGATAAAAAAATAGGGTGGTTCAGTATGACGGCCTTCTCGAACACTAAAATTTTTGTCTGAAACATTTTTGGATCTGATCAATAGTTTGAGTGCTATTGCTCTGTAATACTTTATGTGCCTCATTTTATATACAAGATCTCTCACATGATTTTTATGTATACGTTTATACATTTATGAAAGGATTTTATATTTCAATATAAATACTTATAATAAAATTAATATCAAATAAAATGAAGGTTCCAAAAAAAGAATGAACAACATTTGAAGTAGTCAAAAATGAAAGAAGAGAACTTCTCGACCCCTTCATACATTTTAAAATAATTTTCTCATTTATAAATTTATATTAATATCTATTGAAGAAAATTTGTTATATATATATATATATATTTATTTACGATAAATTTTGGATAAATATTCGAATGTGGGGCTCCTAATAGGATCTGGCTAACTTTCTTCAAGGGTTCAAGTAATCCCAGACAAACCCAAACAAACCCAAACAACCCCGAACAAACCCGAACAACCCTAAACAAACCTAAACAACCCCAAACAAACACAAACAAACATTAGCCTGATTCTAGGAGTCCCACTGCCGAATATCTACTAAATTTTTATACAACTTTATGAATATTTATATTAATTTTCATACAAATATTCATATGAAAATTGATATAAATTTATTTGTAATAAATTTTAATATAAAACTAGAAATGAGTACATTCATCATGTAACTTATCAAGAGATCGAGCAGTTCTTTTCTTTCATCTTTAACTGCTTGAAACTTTTCAAAATGCTTTCTCTTTATTTTTGGAAACTTCGTATTTATTTGTAGCAAGAGGTGAGCAGAATGATAGGAAACTTTCAAACTGAATAAATAGATCTATATTAGATGGAACAGAAATTTTGGCAAGTGGTCGTTCTGTCTCTCCGATTACACGAGTATATATTTCCGTAGTCCTCTTTGTTCCTTGTACCCAATTACAGGTCGCTGGAGTTACACGATCAAAAAGTAGTCGCTCGACTAGGATGAGATCGGGCGGTGCGGCAAGAGAGGTAGAGAGGGGGGGGGGGTGTTAGGGAGCAAAAGTTTCGTCGATAAAGGGAAGGGGTTTCATGAAGTGAAAATTACTTGCTCGCTCAACTTATATGTACGGAAAAGTTTTTCGAGAGAAATGGAAAAATTTACGTGATAAGCTCGCACAGGTACGTCGCGGGCCAAAGTGACGTAAGATCGCGAGACAAAGAGGGAGGGAGGGGAAATAGGCGAGAGAGAGCGAGAGGGGGAGAGAGAGGGAGAAGAATAAAGCAGGAGTAAGAGCTTCAAACTTGGTCGCGTTTCCCTTCGTATAGTCATCGCGGCGACGACGGTGAACGTTCTCATTTCATTTCAAACTGGGTCAGGCTTCACTCGACTTTTTATCCCATTACCGCGCTTATTTCCTTCGCGTAAAGTTGAAATCTGGTCGCTTCGTGTGTATTCGACATGAGAGTGAGTGGGTGTGTGTGTGAGAGAAAAAAGAGAGAGGGGGGGAAGAGAGGAATTTTTTAGGAAAAAAATGCACGAATAATCGTTTTATTAACGGTAGTTTCAATATCTATATACATTACAACACAAACGGGTGGCACAAATTTGAGCTCTATTTTTTCCCTTCTTCTCATCATCCAATTATCTTTTTTAAAGAAAAAATATATTGTCGCGAAACCTGCGAGCGGCGATAAAAATATTTAGAGGTCAATCAAGCCCCCGTAAAATTTAAATTTTGAGTGAAAAATCGATTTTTTTCGTACACTTCTCACCCATGGATTTAACGCTTTATAATTTTAAAACTAACGTCGCGAAAGCTCTAGCCGCCGGTTGCTCAAGAGCTTCGGAACTTCCAATTTTTCCCAATTTCTTTTACTCTCTTCAATCATAAATTTGATGCTTTGAAAAATGTTCAAAACAATTAATTCATTTTTCATTAGAAACGGATTTTTCAAATTTACCTCATACTTTTAACCCAAGAATTATGATCTTTGTTCTCGCAAAATAATTCGTCAAAGCTCTTGTCCATAAACAAAGTTATGGGTCATTGTATTCGTCAATCTGAAATGGTAGCTGTGTTCCACACATCGAAAGGCGACAATTTTTATTTCTATAAAGAAGATGATTGAATGGCGAGAAAAGGAAAAAAATAGCGTTCAAATTTGTGCCACCCTGATATACATATTAGATTTTGCCCATATATAGTAATATAGAAACGGCTGTAATATAGAAAAAACGACACTGGTGGATGGGCAGTCGGGGTTCGGTTCCGGCACTCGAATTCGAAGGACTGCCGGAGCAGTTTTTTTCGTTAAATTCAGCGCTAATTAAAAATAAACCGTTTCAGGCCTGTTGAAGCCGAATTCGAGATCACAAAATCCTTAATAGCATTATTGGAGATTAAAACGATAAAAATCTTCTCAAAAAAATATGTTTAATTCGAAAAAAATAGAAGGGAAAATGGATCCACGATGAGACTAATTACAAAAATCATAGAATGAGTCACTCTATTTTACAGATTTTTTTGAAAAAAAAAACCAACAAAAAAGGCAATCATCTTAAAAAAAATAGTTTCCACTTCAGAAGGTAAAAAAACGTCAACATTGATAATTAATAATTGTTTCATATTTTTAACGAACGTAAGCAAAGTATGGTTCAAAATGAAAAAAAATATATAGTGTCATTTGTCGATATTATAATTAGTTCAGGAGTTATCAGCGTTTAAACGTTTCCAAAACTTCCGAAATCTACATTTTTTGGAAAATTATACCTCCTAAAAGAGAGGAGATAAAAATCCAAAAATTGATGTGGATATTCCTTCCATGGGGTACAACTAAAAATAAACAAGAAAACAAAAAATGTTCGAGGTCACGTGCTAGATTAAGGGGTTACCCCCACCTGCGATTTTGAAAAAATCGATTTTTTTTAATTGTATTTTTTTGAAATATAAGTATCTGAGAATATGTCCTGAAAATTTCAAGTCTATCCGAACAAAATTGACTGAGATATGGGCGTTGAAAGAGAAGAATCCGTGAATTGAAGAACTGCAATTGAAACTTTAAACGCGTTTTTCTCAAAATGGCATTTCTGAAGTCGGTGACCAAGATTACTCGCACACTAATGAACCGATCTTCTTGAAATTTTGCAGGCTTATTTAATACATAAAAATGTAGTCTTTAATCGTTCGATTTTTTTTTTCGAAAACAAATGGCCGTTTTATAGCCAAAAAACGGCCGTTTTTTTTCGTTAAAATCGAACCATTAATTTTGACTGTCCGCCATTTTGTGAAAAATGAATATTTTTTAAAATCCTTCGATTAAAGACTAGTTTATACTTATATTTGACTAAATCCATCCGCATTTTTTTTTCGGATGATCCACTTCGCCGCAATGTTGGTCACCGCAAACCGTGTATATAAAAACATTATTTCATTGACGGCCATTTTCCCCTAAACAATGTAATATTTTTCAATAAAAAAATTACTGAAAGTTCTTCAAGACGTGTTCTTTAAGATGGTATATTGATCGATTAAAAAAGTTTTGTAGTTTTCTTTTAAAAAATTCATGAAAAAGGCCTTTTTTTTGCGCTACAAGTGGGGGTAACGCCTTAAATAGCGTTGAATCTCCCATATGTAGCATATAACACATCCATATTGAATTTACATAGAGGGTTTTCTGCTAGTTCGGCTCCGACTCGTATCTCAACTCTGACTCTTTCACTGGCCTGCAACTCACTTTACTCTTAGGGTTGTCCTCGACCATAAGAGAGCGAACACACGTATATGTGTGTGTGTGTATATATATATAGTGAAAAGGCAGGAATACAAATATATGTAAGTGGCTCGGACCATCTCCCCTAATATTCACGATACGTAGATGTGAGTGGTCACAGTGTGTACGAGCCATCGCGGTACCGGACCACTGTGAATGACAGGGGCACGATGGCGCGTAGGACTGACAGAGGGACGGTGGGTGATCGGAGGGTCGGAGGGACGGACCACACACAGCATCCGTGACGTTGTGCAACTGCGCGGGCTTGAAAACGTTCCTAATAGAATCAAGGGCTAAAAGCCTCGTCTAATTTTTCTCTCGACACCAGCAGGACCCATCTACATGTATATGATGATGGAAGGAAGCGCGGGCATTCCGACTCGCCCTTGCTCTTATATTCGCTACGCACTTACAAATTACATTGTTTCGAAATTAGGTTAGCCTTGACTCAATTACGTACACACACACATATATATATATATATATATATATATATGAATTTTATGATGTATATAGGCATGAAGATTGATCGAGTATATCGATAACAGGATTTTCAGTGCTTTTCCTCTAACGCACTGGCTCCTGCTGTCGCCTGGGCTGTTTTCGGGGTACATTGACGTACGGTAATGCAATTTTCAGCGGTACACGTACGTATACGGTATGTGTATATTCTCGTCCCGGCGGCGGGAAAAGTCATCTTTTTTTATCGCGTCGTACCTAAAATATGCGATCGAAGGAATCGGGCACCAAGGCTTTTCTACGATTACACGAATTGCGGCGAATTCATGTATGAAAATTCAATATATATTTAAATATACTTCTCTCAGGCATTTATCTTTCTCGGTCTTTTTCTGGAATGGCCCAATCGCGGGCCCATGCCTAGAAGAATATTGTTAAAACGAGTGACTGCAGCTGCAATCGTCTAACTAGAAAGTACCTCGATTACCATAATCCGATTTTTAATTATTATTATATTAATTTCTTAATGTTATTATTATTTTTAGTACTGCTGATTGCTGTATCGTTATGGTTATAATTATATCCATTGTTAATTATTGTTAAGATTTTTTTTTCCTTTACTTTTTATCTTTACTTTTATTTTTATTATATAAATTAAAGTAAGCCGTCTCGTCACTACGTTTTTTATAATTGATGTATAGCGTGTCAGGGCATAAATAAATTTTCATTTCATTTTCCTCTCTCTCTCTCTCTCTCTCTCTCTCTCTCTCTCTCTCTCTCTCTCCCTCTCTCGACTTTTGGAGTATCTTAATCGATATGCACATGCCTATAAGAATATTATTGTAACAGGTGGCCTCAACTGCAATTTACCTACCGTTACCCCGATTATCATATGCCTATTTTTATTTTTGATCATTATTTCATTATTATTATTTTATTGCGTCGCTATTGTTATTATTATTATTATTATTGCTTATTATTTAATTTATTTGGCTATTGTTCTATTCGTCTCTTACTATATTTAAGCTTTGTATTATATCGCGACACGTCTCTTTTACTTTTAATTTTATTATGTAATCAATGTAAGTCGTCTCTACCTTTTTTGAAAATTACCTCATAGCGTGCTAGGGCATAAATAAATTTTCATTCCCCCCCCCCCTCTCTCTCTCTATATATATATATATATATATATATATATATATAAGGATTTATGGATTCAAAGAGATCGTCCTGCACAGCCTGATCCAACATATATCTATGTATCGTTCTTTCCTCTCGCTCGCGCAGAACCGGCACTTCTCTTGCGGCTTCCCTACTCGCGGTTATACAGCAGGCCAGTGACATCTGGCGAGACCGTAGTCGTTGACTGATCAATTTATTTTATGGCCTCATTCTCGGCATTATACGAGCGGAACGCGCGTTAAAGCTCGTTCTTGTACACATATGGACCAACGAGCCAGCACAAGTACGGACAATCTTTACGTCGACCTGCTCATACCCTTCATCCACCTACGCCTCACGTTCCCTCTTCCTATAAACGGCATTGCCTAAGTACGCGGATAAATGTTCATATGTATATATATATATATATATATATATATATATATATATATATATATATATATATATATATATAATGTGTGTGTCTGTGTGTGTTTTGAGTAAGCGATTTTTTCAAATTTGTTCAAACCATTGACTTGATATATATGGAGAACTTGTTATAAATAATTAAAATAAAGAATCGTCAAAGAATGGAGAATGTGTAGAAAAAGAGAGATTTGGTGCAAATCTACATGTATATCTTAGTTACGAATGCTACAGCACGTTCTGGTGGCGTGGCATATGGTACGTATTCACGAGCAAACAAATCCTTTGAGCATACGATGCAGCAACCCACATATATAGTCGAGTGGTTGCACAGCGAAAACTTCACGAGCCTTCTCGATCACTTCCATTATTATTATCATTTCCGTTTACATTTATCATTATTACTGCTGAAGGCCTGCTTACCTCTCGTATTATTTTTCGAATATTAATAATACTAATATGACGATCATAACCGTTATACTAATGATAATAATAAATATTATCGATACTATTGATATTATTATTAGTAGTGCCATTTCTCTTGACCTTTTATTAATGCATTAGTTAACTTTCATGGATTGTTATTAATGGCTCAGCTTCTCGTCTTATTTATTTGTTCATATTATTAATGTTACCGATAATTCTCGTTGAATACCATAATTAGTGTTTTTATAATACTAATGATAATGCTTTTTGTATTTTTATTATTTTCATTATAATTATTATCAATTTTTCTGCTATTAATAGTTTATATTATTATTATTGCCATATCATTAATTTTTGCATTATGGTTGCCTGGCGATTATTCAAGGCGTAGAAAGGGCCCAATCATTCGATCGATTAATCAGTCTTCTTCTCTCTCCCTCTTTGCCTTTCTCGTGTTTTTCCTCTCTTGCGCTCCCCTTCGTTCAGGCTTTCTCACTCTCTCCCCCCTCTCTCTCTCTCTGTCTCTTCTCTTCCAAAATTGATTGCAACGCGGTTGAAGATCGTCGCAATTGTTTGGGCTGCATTCGCGTGCCAGGCTGCACCTCGTCGCAAATTTCAAAACGAGCCGAACACACGCATGAATTTACGCGAAAGCTTTTTACGCACGATCGTGCATGCAAAAGTTTTATGAAAGAGCCGTGTCCCATGCGCTCCCCCCTTCCACCCTCCCTCTCTCGGTCTTTACGTACGTGCGTGTCAAAACGTTCAAGGGTCGCGCCCTTTGCATTCTCTTACCGTTGTGATCGAGTATTGCGTGCTCCATGTGCTATAATACGTCACTGCGCTACGTTGTACCTCGTGTACTACACAATTTTTCGCACTCCAGCCCGCGGGAGCCCCCCTGTCCCGCAACACTCGTATCGCATTATTCTCCTTCGAACCTTATGGTGCGATTATTTGTTAAATCATATATTCAATTTCTCCAGGGAATTTCTCAATGTGTACCTATATATCTGTGCACACCCACATACGTATACGTATATGTTTATGTATAAATCGAGGATCGGCTTTATTATTGTCATCGCGATAGCGCGAATGCAGGAGGAGGGGAGACAGGCTCGAAATAATCCTTCGGAATAGAGCAAACAGTCGTCAAATTCTCGCATGAGACACTGGACGCGAGAACGATCCGGCGTATCTCGTTTGGTCACATTTCTCTTTGTATATCTTCGCAAACACACATGTTCATATATATGTGCAGATAGTGAGAGAGAGGGAGAGAGAGAGAGAGAGAGAGAGAGAGAGAGAATAAAAAGTGAGGCTAACAGTACAGCAGTAGAGGGAATGTGATAGAGAGTAGAGTCTAGAGTAGTAGATATTAGGATAGAGTAGTACAGAGGGTAGTAGAGAGTGGAGAGAGTGGTAGAGTAAAGTAGA
>OX632366.1:24532108-24545430 GCA_951751655.1 Ophion costatus | reverse complement strand
GTGGAGAGAGTGGTAGAGTAAAGTAGATAAATGCAGTAAGGTCGTAGGGTAGAGTAAACGAGTAGAGCAGTAGGTAGAGTGTAGTAGAGTGAAGTAGAGTTCAGTAGAGTGAAGTACAGTACAGTAGAGTACCGTAGAGTGAAGTAGAGTATAGTAGAGTACAGTAGTAGTAGAGTGAAGAGAGAGAGAGAGAGAGAATAAAAAGTGAGGCTAACAGTAGAGCAGTAGAGGGAATGATAGAGAGTAGATTCTACAGTAGTAGAGATTAGGATAGAGTAGTACAGAGGGTAGTAGAGAGTGGAGAGAGTGGTAGAGTAAAGTAGATAAATGCAGTAAGGTCGTAGGGTAGAGTAAACGAGTAGAGCAGTAGGTAGAGTGTAGTAGAGTGAAGTAGAGTTCAGTAGAGTGAAGTACAGTACAGTAGAGTACCGTAGAGTGAAGTAGAGTATAGTAGAGTACAGTAGTAGTAGAGTGAAGAGAGAGAGAGAGAGAATAAAAAGTGAGGCTAACAGTAGAGCAGTAGAGGGAATGATAGAGAGTAGTGTCTACAGTAGTAGAGATTAGGATAGAGTAGTACAGAGGGTAGTAGAGAGTGGAGAGAGTGGTAGAGTAAAGTAGATAAATGCAGTAAAGTCGTAGGGTAGAGTAAACGAGTAGAGCAGTAGGTAGAGTGTAGAGAATAATAGAGTCAGAGAGAGTATAGTAGAGTACAGTAGTAGTAGAGTGAAGTAGAGTAAGGGTAGCGAAGTAGTAGGGTAGATTAGTAGTGGAGTAGAGTAGAGTAGAGTAACAGAGTGAGAGAGAGGAGGGAGTGAGAGAGAGAGGAGAGAAAACTGGCAAGACCCACAATGGAAATGAAGAAAAAAAATGCTCGATGGATCAACGAGGTTGTGACTTGTGCATCGAGAGGCGGTACCGTTCGAAGTCCATAGGGTTATATTGCAGGGTTTCGCTCACGCGCGGTAGATCGGGAACTTCCAAAGATCAGTTGGCTATATTGACGCGTACCTACTTACTGCTCGACTACATATCCACATATGTATACTTAATGTGTAGATGTATGTAATTTTGTATCTATATTTATATATATTTTTATATATCTGTACAGGGAAGCGGAATGCGAAGGGCTATAGAAAAGGCTACGAGTAGTAGTAGAGTGGTATATGTACATACACATCGATTCTATAGCCTTTTCTGTTCCATTTTTTTCTTTTTTTTTTCAACTCGTCCGAGGGTTCGAGAGGCATCACGAGAGGCGAAGAGCTTTTTTCCATCCCCGGTCGTTTTGCTTTGCACTCACTACTAGTACATCGTGCAAATCGAAATGTGTTATTTAACGAGCCTCATACCGTACAGTTCACTTTTATTTAGTGCAAGAGATCGATTTTTGTCTATAAACACTCGGCGGATGAGTTTGGGTCCGATCGACTTCTGACTGGGAATAATTTATAAAGCATCGTGCTGATCGAAGTTTATACACCTATTGCTCGATACTTGCCCAGGTCAGTTATATCCCATCCTATTCTGATGCAAACACCTTTGGGTTGCAATTCTCACGATAAATTATTCCTCCGCCATATGGCATCGAAAGTTAGCTATACTATTATTACGCTCATTGTGCTCTGACGCCCACGCGATGAAAGTTGCTCGTTCTACACGTCAGTGACGAGAATCGCAAGCCCTCGCTTCCGGTCAGATTCGGTGCAAACGCATATTTTAGGCATCGCTTTTTATTATTTTCTGGCTTTTGCCTGCAGCTTCGCCCACGCTGTACCAGTTGAAATGATCATTCTGACTAGCTGATCTACAGTTTTTGATAATTCACCTTGGTTATTTTTTCAAATTTCTATTCCATATATACTAACTTTTTGCCGCTTACGTGGTTATTATACTTATAATTAATTGTGTTTTATATACTTATAGATTGCTTTATATACGTGTTTTATATACTTATAGATTAATTGAGTATTTGCTTGCGAAAATTTAAATGGAAATCACATTGATTGATCTTTATTTTACTAAACAAAAAAAGTACTAAATCGAAACCTTTGAATTTTGGACAATATGTTATTTTCCGAAATAAGTTATCTAAAATTAAAATTTAATTGACTGTACAAAATTTCATTGTACACTACGTTCCTCGTTTTTCTGTCTCCCCAGTCTCATCCCGTCAGAACTTCTCCCTCGATGGCGTTTTGTTGTAACGAAATCAATTGCTCAACTTA
Source organism: Ophion costatus (assembly GCA_951751655.1). NCBI lineage: Eukaryota > Metazoa > Arthropoda > Insecta > Hymenoptera > Ichneumonidae > Ophion > Ophion costatus. Next base: position 24,543,205 of record OX632366.1, on the reverse strand, counting down.
TACTCTTTCGATTTTACTGAACCATATGGCATACCATTACCTTTGTGGTGTTTTAAACTATACAACAGAGAAAAACATTTTACTCGGTTCAGTAGTTTGTAAGTGATGCGAGGACCTACGGACAGACTTTACAGCTTCATTATAATTATATAGATTTATTATACCCTATCATATTAATTTATTGTATTCTATTATTCATCTACATATTTTGTCATTCATTTTATTCTTTATGTACGTATGTAGATGTGGGATTTTGCGAAAACCAATGTTTTAGTATTCATGTAAATTCGTGCAGTTTTATATCTCCCATTTTCGACGATGGTTTCACGCGATCGTTGAGAAACTGAAGTTTCGTGCCAAAATCGTGAAAAAAATGACCACATCGATGAGTTTCCGGGCATGCAACCCTCTTCCATCTACCTCTCTCCGTCTCTCTCATATACGTACCTACAATATATATACATATATTGATGGACATATCGCACCCGATATCGGCGTATCCAACTTTTTCCACGCTCGATAACCAGTCCATTGTGGCTTTTTTCCTCTCGAGCTAGCTCGTGTCTCGAATATTTTTTTTCCCTCCATTTCCTTCTCCGTGTACATACGTGTATGCCGAACGCTACCGGCTGTGCACAGAGCACCCGCCGGTACGCGAATACGTGGGCAGAACGTTCGGCTCCTGATAACCCTTATTCGCCGTTCAAATTGGTCGAACAGGAGGAAAGTTAACAGGACAACGAGCATTCTTTTTTTCCCGTCTTTCGTGTACACGGTCCGCCCGAATGCACATTAAGAATGCTTTACATACGTACATTCCCAGTCAAAAGTGACGTTTCGTGAATATTTCCAATGTTTAACGATTGGTTGAACATTCGGAAATTGTTCAGTGTTTATTGAATTTAAACGATAACAGTAATAGAAGGCACAATAAGTAACAATATTTAAACAACAATGACAATAAGATTAATAAATAATTACGATTATAGCGATAATAATAAAATACTAAAAATAACAAAATTCAATAACAAAGAAAATTAATAAAATTAATTGAATAATAAATAGGAATGTCTTTTGATTAATATTGAAAAGATAATAATGTTGGCTATGCTCAGTCTTGCTCGGGGCAATAAAATCGGATAATAATAATAATTATATGAAAACATTGTTCAGAAATTATTAGAAAAAAAATTCAAGAAATAATTGGAGAAAACTTTCACGTTTAAATTCTAGTTTCTCGGTTTCGAAATAGTTTTATAAAAAGATGCACACACACCTGTATACATATGTTCGTAAATAGAATTGAAAACATATATGTTTACCATGTACATAGATAGTTTAGTATGTTACAGTAAATTTGCTTCCTCAATGGCGCGCCATGCGTGCAAACTTGCACAACTCTATCCTTCCTTCTCCGCACAATCAGTCATTCAAGACCCGATTTCCGGTTACAGGATTTGATTACGCGGGACCGGCGTTGCGAATTGTGCGGCTCTCGTGGCAATTTCCTTTCCACGGAGCATTGCTCCGGACATATATCTTGCGACGTGAAAAGCGGAGAAAGGAAAATAAAAAAGTGGAGGATTGCGAAGGAAAGTGGTCGATGAAAGTAAGAGTAAGTCCACGCAGCGAGATGCATTAAAATCCTCCAATAATCGAATAATAAATACTTTTAGTTCAAATGGAGCGAGCAATATACCGCATCACCGATAAAACATTCTCGATACAGGGTGTCCCAAGGGTTGCGTGGAATGTTTACGGCGTAGATACAACGTGAGATTGTAAGAAGAAAAGTCCTTATGGATTTTTTCGTCCGACGCACCGCTGCTGAGATATTAGTTGATAAGTGACAGCCAATCCGGACGGGCGGAGAGCTTCGCGCTGGCGCGAAGGCCGAGCATGCGCGTTCGAGCGGCGTACTTACCTTGCCGACGCAACGGATTGGTTGTTATTCCTAAACTCATATCTCATCACCGATGCGTCTGAGACAAAAACGGATAAGGACTTTTCTGCTCGGAATTTCATTATCGATCCATGCTGTGAAGGTCTGGCGTGAATCTCAAGACACCCGGTACACGCAACTCGAGCGGCCTTCGTACTTCAATCTTACCAACGATATATTCATATATATACATTATATAAATACTATTGTCTGCTCTGCGTGATTCGACTTCCGACTTGAGAGAGGGTAAAAGTGTTAAAGTGCTGGCTTCTTTATTCCCGCGTCTTACCTCGATGCCACAATTTCCCCGGCTTCGGGATTCTCATTCTTCTCAACTTTTTCATTATTATCGCTTTATATCGTTCCGGCTTAACGCCCGCTATCGCCGCACACTCGAAGGCGCGGTCGTATAACCCGTATACGCGAATTCGTATTCAGAATGAGAATTAAAGTCGGTAAATGAGATTGCATCGAGAATAATTCACCGCCCTCTCGAATGTCGGTTTCTTTCGTCGCGCTTTTGGCTACGTGATTCGCTGACTTTTTTCCCCCTCCTAACGAATAAAAAGGCGCTACCACTTATATGCAAATTTTATAATTCAAATATATACTATCACAATAAAATAACAATTTCGGAAAAAAAGTACTTCGCGCATGCACCGGCCGTAGTGAGCGTGATCTCTCGTGTCAAGCAGCACAAGCTTGGACCGATATTTCGATGGGTGACCGCTAAGCATTATTGACACAAAAAACTAAAAAATGGGTGTTCCCGAAAAAGGATCATATTCATTCATTAGAGTTGTGATTTTTCTCTTGTTCCTCTTCGTGGCGCATACGGGACGCAAATGGACGCAGGTATTAGCGCGTGTGCGTACGTCACGGAGCCGGAAGTGTCTGCAGAGAGCTAGACGAGGCGCGTAGTTCGATTCACTCGACGTGCCCGGAGAATTCATCCGACCGGTGATCCGTCTCTCACCTATCCACCCTTCATTCTCACTTCGTGCGCCCTTCGCGTTCAGTCAACCCCCTTTCGTCCCCCTTTGTCCGCCCCGTCCCCCAGAACGTAATTGATCCTACCTGGGCTCCTGTGTTCGGAGACCCGTCACTTTGAATGGTACGTGATTGGGCGGGCAATGAAGCGGGCGATGCGTAGAATGCACTATTGATGAGACAAAGACCAAGAGACCCAGAGCGAGCGTGAGGGGGGGGGGGAGAAGAAGCGTGATCGACGGGGCAAGAGGAAGGGAGGGGGGTAGCCTGGAGAAAAGGGGCAAATGATTGACGTCAGAAAAAGAAAAATCGCTACACCTCACCTGAATAACTTAGTCAGCCGGGAATATTCATTGGCACAATACTGGTACTTCGAATTTCGCAGAATTGTTCGATACAAACGAATGCACTCAATAGTTCCTCTGCTTTTGTGCTTCTCACGAAACAAATTGAGACCCGACGAAATAATGTCGACCAATAGAAATTAATCTCGAAATTATTGGTTAAGTTTGCCATAGGAATATTATATGTATTTTATTATTAGTAAAATAGTTAAAACCATATATATGAAAAAAATAATAAGGGATATTTCCGTCTCCATTGATGAATTTTTTCGAGGTTTACAAATTCTATAATAACGAATGTTATAAATTAAATGACAACTGAAGTAAATGAAGAATTGATCTTAAAATCATTGATTACATATTTACGTGGAAGTTATTGTTCAACGTGATAAATATCAATCAATATCTATATCTATATATAAAGACTTGTATCAAAGTATATTCGTTGTATAAATCATTTATATAATTGAAAAAACTATTTGACCTATAAAAAATCATCTAAGAATTATTTTTCAAAACCTATTTACCATGAAATTCGTCAAAAATATCCAATGTTGTATTTAAATACATATATACGTGTGTTTAGACTACCTCTATTCTGATTGAGGTTAATGTGTACCAACCCTCTTTCGGTCCCGTTGCCCAGGTCACGCGCCATGCCTCGTGGTACCCATGGAGACCGCTCAAACTCCGATCTCTCTTCAACAAGCCATTTCGCATTCCACTTCCTCTTTACTCGCCCCGCTCCTCCGCGGTGTCTTGCTCCTTCTATTCATCTACGCTCGTGTTGCTTTTGTATTCACTTTATCGGTTTTTCTCAGAACTATGTTTTATGAAACGGTGGAAAAGTCGAATCTCAAAATCTATTCGTCCGATTCACTTCAAATTCGGACGGGGCATACTTTACATTTCCTATCGTATAACCGCATGATTTTTCCAAACGCTTATCCATTCGTTGATAAAAAACGATTACGGTTAGTTTTTTTTTCGGAAATCGACCGTTTTTCTCGATAGCTTGGTAAACATTATATTTTTGTAAATTTCAACATTTCTGCAAAGTATCCGGTCATGCGAAAGTTTTATCGTTTTACTGAAAATACATTTTTTTAATTTTTCGTTTCAGATGAGGCTAGTTGCCAGAACCGCCTACACCGATTGGCCATTCAGCAGCTTTCTCTAAATAATAATAACTTCATTGTATATCGACATTTATTAATAAAAAAATACTCAAGCTTGTCGAGAATATGTATTAATTGTGTGTAAAATCTTTTGTCATAAAAAAATACCGAAAATTGACTAGTTTTTTTGGACTTCAAGCTTATGCACAGCCTTCACTATATTGCGAACGACCAATCACGGTGTCACGTAGCTTTTTTTCTACCATATCCATACACGCCTCAGATACCCCTGTATGGTCGACAGACGATAACTTTTACCAAAGTTTCCTTGCACCATATATATATATACTCATACGAGTATAGGTAACAAACACGTGACGGGCGCATCGAAGCCTCTGGGAAATCGAAGCTCGCCTCGATGTTGTACGAAAATGAGAAACTATACAAGTGGACGCACGTATATCGAGGAGCCGCGTGATCCGATCTCTTCGAAAAGTAATAGATCGGACGTAAGGAGCGCGCGAGAGCTTATTGCAAAAGTTTAGGGCCAATCGGATCATTTTCAGCAAGTTCGCCATCCGTTATGCGATACCTTCGTCAATTTCTATTTGGGATTCGCCCTGGTGGAATTTCTCAGCAAGGGCGTGTACGCGGTTTCTTGCTGTGCTTCCAATTATTTGCAATTTTTTTCTACGATCTGTTACAATTTTTCGTACTTCTCGAGTATCAAATAGATAATATGGAACTATTGTTACTATATTATTAATATTAAATAATCTATATTAAATTACATATATATTAAAATATTAAGTATCGAATTATTATAATTGAATTTTGAGTACTACATAATTAGTATGAAATTTATTAGTATAGGAAGTAAATTTTCAGTATAAAATTATTAAAACTAAATTATTAGCTCTGAATATCATCGCAATTTGTCTCTATCTTTTTCTCTCTCTTTCTACCATTCCAAAATGATCAAAAACCTAAAAACAAAACAATACCAACCGAACTGTCGGCTAACAAAAGTTCGTTCCTGTGGCAAACATTTCCTCGCCCATTTCCAGCTGCTTTTGTCCCATTCTGTCGTCGCTTCCCATTTTTCTCTTGTACCAATCTACGTAATTCGATACCGTATGTACACCGTAACGGAACGTACCGTGCTCTCAACGTCGATGCATCGACGAGGACAATGCCTGTGTGCTTCTCCCGGTCAACTTTTTCTTCCCCGCTCTTATGCGCAAGCTTTTCCATATATTTTTTTCCTATCTTGCGTGAAATCGAGACAACCGTTCTTCGTCTCGATTCTTCTTCGCCGATCCTGCGATATTACGAGAAATCACGTTTCAATTCCCGACTTACAAACTGCTGTCCTCTCTCTGGCTCTTTCTCTCTTGCCGTTTTTTTCTTCGTATTTTCCCCTAACTATACTTTGCGCGTCTGTTCTTGCCCATAAATATAACATTAATTTCGTCCAAGAGGATGTCCGGATCACGACGAGATAATGTCTCTTCCAAGTTTATATATATATATATATATATATATATATATATATATATATATATATATATATATATATATATATATTCCAAGTTTATATATATATATATATATCTGCACGTCACGAGAATAATGAATTTACGATCATGATTTTCATGGATATTATGTAGATGCATGAAATTATGTATAAGCTTTTGCGCAGTGCGAGCTTTGTAAGCGCGCCAAGACGGCCGGGGTCACTGCCGAACAATCCCCGTTTAGCTACAAACCATGTTACATAGCTGATGTATGCGACGAATCGCAAGGGAAGGCTTAAGAAGTTGGCGCACGTTCGAGATGAGTTACCGCGCTCAGTCCTTCGTCTATACTCTGCCAGCTTAGCCCGTCTTTCTCATACATATACATGAGGACGAGATACAAAATCGGTCAAAGAAAAGTTCCACCCAGCATCCCGGCGTGCTCGAAATCGACCACGTACAGATCACCAATAACCATCTCCGGGCTCAAATCTTTTGGAGAAAAATGTGCGAAATTAATCCTGGCAATTAACACTTCGTGAATGTACAAAAGGACTTCGAGGGTTTGTTTTTGTTATTGCTAAGGGAAAATAAACGGCAATTTTTATTTTATATGTTGTTTTTATATTTTTACCCGTGAGCTGTTTGGGACAATAAAATATGAAGAGTATTCTATTGAATTTTCATAAATTTATATATTGTATGTAACATTTTCTGTTATGTTATCGTAATATTGAACTTTTGTAAATTGTATCTTATTTTTATGTATTATATTTTTAAGAAAAAAAATGTTCTTCTTTTTGTATCAGTGTTCGTAAAATATGAAGGAGAATGTGAAATATAATTGCATATTGTGCGTTCTATATGTATATATATGAATTCAGATGCAATTATTTTATGTTCACGAAATATGTATTATAGAAAGCGATTCGTTTGTTTGCACCTTTTTCATTGCAGTTTATTATATATTTTGTTTGTATACTAGTATATTATTTCTTTTTATTCATGAAATTGCATATTTATTGAATTTTATTTATTTTATTTGTTTTCACAGCAAAACTCTTTATTATTTTCGAAGTTAAAATGAAAAAAGTAGAAAACAAAGTGCGTTCTGTAATGTGCATTTCGCAAAAATAATATAATTGCACCCCAAATTTATCTGCATCAACAGTCGACAGCACATTGCGTTCCCAAATAGAGGTGCACAATTCGTTGTCCAGTTCTATCACGAAGCTCGGTGGTAGATTAAAAAAATTCACAAATCAATGTCAATGGGTCTGAAAAAACGAAAAAAAAAATTCGTTGCTTTATCGAATCGCCAACTCTATAGGTGCACGATCGGCACGAGTTACCTCGAAAATTTTCTTATTTTGCTTCCACGCTGACAGAGTAATCCAATTTGACAATATACGGGGAACAATTCTTTATAATTAGGTATAGGGGGATATAAATCTCGGCAGGTCGCGACGAGACGGCAGAGGAAGAGAGAAAGAGAGAGAGGGGGGCAGTGTGCAGGGTTGAGTGAGTTACGCGAGTCGACGCGAATCCACATTTGATTTACAATTCACCTGTTTTATCAAGATGCAATTATGCACCCTCGTATGTATAAATATATATATATAGATTCAGGAAGAACGAGAAAGGGGGAAGAGTAGAGATTCGGGCACCCCGTAGGCGGATTATGGATAGGCTCACAGGGGATGGACCAAAAGGGATTTTCTCTCCGATCCCTATCGCTCGACGAGCTGCACGCATATAGCAATCAAGAGATCTGTGTATATTTTCTACAATGCACCATGGGTGCACAATGGTTGCAAAACTTTTCGTCCTTTTGGAGTGATTTTTTGTTTCAACACGACCTTTCAGGTCTTGCAACAAATGCTCAATCGGATTGAAGTTCGGTGATCGGGATGTCCATTCGAGGGGGTGTACTTTTCGTCTTCGAAGAAAATCTTTTACGTCGTATGTTCGAGGTCGTTATGATGTTGAAAAACCCAACCATACGGCATCTTATTCATTACAAATGGGAGCACATGGTATTGCAATTTGTTTCTCTAGATTGTAGCATCCATGTTGCTTTGAAGCTCTACCAGCGGACCACCGCTGTCAAAAAATGCTTCTCAAAATTGAATGTTCCCGCGACCTTGTATTACGGTAGGAATTTGATACCTTGCGTTGAATCTCGTGCCTGTTGGACGTCTTACGTACGTCCGACCGTCACTTCCGAATAATTGAAATTTGGATTCATGGAAAAAAAACCACTTTTCACCAATCCGATGCTGTCTGACACTGATATTTTATTGCAAAAATTTAATCTTTCGATTCATTCTACTGCTGAGTGGCTTTTTTTACACCAGTGAGTGTAATATCTCCAATGTTTGCAATATTTGCACTCATACATACATACATAAATGTAAAAATACATATACAAAAACATTGTTAAATAAGTGAATTAACAAATAAACTAATAAATAAATGTATTCATGTATAATTTATTTACCCAAACAAACCCACAGGAGTGAATGAATAAATAAATAAATAAACAAATAAAAATATATACGCTTTTATTGATAATCTATTTATCTTATATATTTGAAAAAAAGCTTTTTCCCAATCGTAGCGACAAGAGCTTCAAGCTGAGCAATCAATTCGGTCGCGGCAACTACATTTCGCCCTGATCCTCAATGACAAATGGTCCGCAGGTCGCTTTGTTCGTACAATGAATCGGTAAAATGAAAAAAAAAATAAAAGTTACCATCAAGTGGAAATTCGTTCACGGATTACAGATACGTGGAAAGCTCTCGAAAGTGTAATATCGCGGTCGGCGTGTCTTTAAAATTTCACCCTACAAACGTCAAGATTTCACGTTCTGGCCTTTTTTGCCCTTTTTTCTCTTCGTTCCTCCATCGGAGCCGGCTGTTCGTTACCGACCACTTGACTTTTCTTATCGACGATCGTGCGTCGTGCGACGCTGGCTTCGAAATAATTCATCGCATCTGGAATCTCTTGCGGGGCTCTTGAGGGCGAGGGCAGGAACGTGGAAATAGCGCGTCTCGAGAGGCACAGACAGTGCGAGTTTTGTGCCTGGTTCTCCCAGTATATATAATAATAATAATAATAATAATAATAATAATAATAATAATAATAATAATAATAATAATAATAATAATAATAATAATAATAATAATAATAATAATAATAATAATAATAATAATAATAATAATAATAATAATAATAATAATAATAATAATAATAATAATAATAATAATAATAATAATAACAACAACAATAATAATAATACTTTTTCATATTATATTATACATAATGATTATAATCATTTTAATGATAATCAATTGATTAAAGGGACGAAACGGTCCTTTAATTTTCTTCCCCTCACCCCGAATTTGAAAGGGATGCATTGGATTGAATGAAACATGCAACACTTAAAGGCGGGATAAAATTAAAGTTTACGCATCTCAGCATTTTTGGCGGATAACAAACTCAAGGGGATGAACCACATTCCATTCGTTTTTGACGATTTGTGATGAAAGTCGAGTGGCTAGGGGAAAATAAATTGTGAATTCGTATTCAGGGGGTAAAACTTCATCAATAGGGTTATATAAAAACTAATATCGAAAATTCAAATCTTTTCCCATTTCAGCTGAAAAAAAGTTTTTTTTACTCATTCGGCGCTCAATTATTTTGTGCGTCGATTTGGAACTTTACTCTATACTCATTTGTTTTTTTATAGTTCCCTTTTTGAAATGCTATTTGATTCATTAAGCTACGATTATTTTTCACTTTTTAGTAGATTTTTGAAGTCAGACCGTCGGTTTTGAGAATTTTTACTCACATACTCTTTATCGGCCATTTTTCGAGTCCACTTTCCGGGAAAACCAATTAAGATATCGGTCTGAGTCCAGCGACATTTTCAAAGTCCACCGAGTTTTTTTTCAAACCTCCTTATCAAATTTACTTCACTCAAATAGGACCGACACTATGGCTGCTTGAAGTTTCGCGATTTTGGCAATTCCTAAAAAGTGGCAAAGATGGTCCGATTTTTTTTTCTACTTTTATATCTTTTTATAGGCCTATGCATTAAAAATTACCCGCTGATCATGAACATCACGGAGTTTTTGTTCAAGTTAAAATGACACCGACGGAACGTGAAAAACGTGTCTTCGTACAGCCTTGACGATTTTTGATACTAATTTACATTCAAAATAGTTTGAATATAAATAAGTATTAAAAATTGTCAAACCTGTACGCAGACACGTTTTTTGCATTTCGTCGGTGTAGGTACGTATTGACTTTGTCTTCAATTAATTTTGCCATCGAGTGCAGTGGAACAAAAACCAAAATTCACCCGATGTTGATGAAATCGTCAATTGAGGGATTTGGGAAGAATTTTCGTTTTTGGTCCATTAAAAATCGGTCGTAAAATGGATTTAAAAAAATACGTACGTATCTACGAGTTTTTAATAAAAAAAATAAAAAAAATACGTACCTAAATACGAGTTTTTAATACTCTGCCATACACATGAGTTTCAACAAATTCGAAGGCAGACACCAAAGTGATGTTGCTTGTGGGTGGAATGAGAAATTAAGAAAGTAATGGGACATAATTTTGGGAAAATTAAAGCAAGAATAATAAGATATACTTTTTGGAAAACAAAAACGACAATAGTTATTACTTGTTGGTCTTGTGTAACAATTAATGAAAAATATTTTGTTCTTACATAGAATGTGTGTGTATATATATATATATGTCGATATGCACACAAATAATGTCTCTTCTCTCTCTCTCTCGACAGTCTCTAGCGTCCATAAGACTCTCGTAGATAGCGAACTGTCCACCGAGCAATCTACAGACATTATCCAGACGCTACATCTTTTTTCACTCCACTCATACGACGTGTTGCTTGAAAAAAATGGTTGTTTTTTTCCTTTTCTTTTTGTTGCATCCACTTTTTTCCAGCATCCCACAACTGTTTCGTGTTCTCTTTCAACGTGCGAATGACGAAGTATCCGTCGCAACGAAATTTACTAGAGTTAATAAAATAATCAACGTGATCGTAAAATAATCAACGTAAATCGTTTCGAGGTTTCGTCTCGGAAAAAAAATTCCGGAAAAAAATGAAAAAAAAAAATTCGCTGCCGTACTAAAAACGTCGGGAATCCTCTCA
>OX632366.1:24452108-24529608 GCA_951751655.1 Ophion costatus | reverse complement strand
CTCCGCGCCATTTACATCGAGATTAACTCATACTAAATTCGCAATTTCGCGCTATCGCAATAAACATTTATAACTTTGCCGCAATACGGGGGAGGGGTCCCGCCGCTATATTTTTTATCGCCGCCCTGGATTCAAAGAAAAGCTTTTTTAAACCGTCAGTTCATTTATTGTTTATTAATAAATTTATTTCTTAACGATTATGAAATAATAAATGTACTGGCTTTAGAAAAAAGGTTCTTTTTATTTATGAGGCGATGAAAAAAAGATCTTTTTTTAAGGATCGAAGAAAAGGGATCGCGTCGAATGGGAGAAAATAATTTTTTTCCCTCCAGGGCGAAGAACTCTCGTTCGCAATTCCTTATCAATGGCATATCTGCGACTGGGGGCTGTTAAACTCGAGGGGCGATTGTCCTCGTGATGAAGAGTCGCGCAGGCGAGGAAAGTTGCGGACGTCGCGATATCTCGCACCCTCGTGTGAAGTCTCCTATCCTGAGACGATGAGACGAAGCTGTACACTCGACCATATTGATCAGACGAGGGGAGGAAGGACAAGTTCCTTTCTGTCGTTTACTGGCCTACCGCATTGGTCCTGTAAACCGGCTTGGGAAAATTCCCAATGTCACTTGAATCTTCCTCCCTTTCCCTCTCTCTATCTTTTCTCCCTCCGTTCACGCTACTTATTCACTTTTTCCCGCGTATTATTAATTGTTGTTTATTACTAATCCGTAAACGTACTTCGTATCTTGTATCATTTTTAAATATTTTTCTTTACTTTACGGTGAATTAAAAAAAAATCGTATACACAATTTACTTCATATTTTGTACTTTTCATTAGTGTCGTCATTAATAATCATTAATTGTAATTTTTCGTATCGTTCGATTTTTATTTCTATGCATATGATGGGTTGTATAAATTTTGCTGCAACGATTTTTGAAATTTGGAAACGAAATATCAATTAATAATTCTCTCTCTTTGGCCGTCAATCCCTCTCTGTTATTCAGTATGAAAAAATATTATTCATGATTTTTTGTTAATGATTTCTACCAACATTTGTCGTGATAATTTTTTGCAGTATCCATATTTGTATTGTATATTGGTAGGCAGATTTTTTCTCATCGCAATTTTTGGCTCCCGGATGAAGAAAAAACAATATGGAAAAAGGGCTTTCTCAAAGGGAAAATTGCAATCAGAAAGAATGAGTATAATGATGACAAATAAAAAATTACATTAATGAAATAAATATAAATCAATCAATAGCTCTTTCTTGCTCTCTCGGCGGGCGATTCTCAAAAGCGGGTGCCGCATTGAGAATCACTCCCGCTAATATTCGTCCGGCGACTCGGCTTTGTTCATTTTACGGTGTGCGCGACCAGTCGATAATTTTGTTCGAGGGGTGTTTTTGGAGCTCATCGACCCTTGCGCGTTGATCCTCAAGTGGAGAGATATCGGGAAAACGGCAGACGTCGACGAGATTCCGCGGCTCCTCCACAAAACGAGGGTCCGAAGAGAGAGAGGGAGAAAGAGAGCGAGAGGAAGAGAGAGAGAGAGAGAGAGAGAGAGAGACTGTGCACGCTGGAATTTCTCGTTGGATTCGATTTCGAGGGGTTTTCCTTCTGCCCGCTCTTCTCTTTTAGTTTAAGACTGCGCGACAATCCCTTAGACTCTTGTCGTCATTGTCGTCCTCGTCGTCCTCGACCAAAACGTGCCAAGTCAGAGGTAACTGTGCTCTCTCGTCTGGTCTCTTTCAATCCTGGATTCTTCCTGATATTTGAGAATGTCAGAGAGAGAGAGAGAGAGAGAGAGGGAGAGAGAGAGAGAGAGAGGGAGAGGGAGAGGGAGAGAGAGGGAGAGAGAGAGGGAGAGAGAGAGAGAGAGAGAGAGGGAGAGAGAGAAGGTTAGTCTCCATTCCCAACTTCTCGGATCACTACGAAGATTAAAGCATCAATAACGAATTGCAACGAGTCTCAAATCGAGACGCGAGAAAAGCTTGGCTTTCGATCGGCTCGCGCGCGAATATTCCAGCATACTGCTCCACGCGATTGCCACGCACAGCTCGCACCCAAAACAAAGCGCGCAAGAGAGGAGGCTTTTTTTGTTTTAATTAAAAATTTCTCAATGAGAATTACGCGACAAGAATGTCGTGGCTGTAACCGTTATATAGAGAATCGGCAATTTATTGCGCTCGTAAAAACGGCACCTCCTGCGAAGTAATGAGAATCGCGGAACGTTTCAACGCGAAGGATGAAGATTTAATCGAGCATTCGAGCGATCGTGGAAACCCGCGGGCCTGCTCATCACCGTTTTACGAAATTGTATATTATACACACGCACACGCACATATGCGAGAGGGACCAAATTTAGTTCTTGCTTTTTTTTCGTAAGCTTTGATTCTGATACTTGATTATAAAAGTACAAGTACTTTAGACAATTTAGCAGTCTTCATCATGTTGATAATCATTGAATGGAACAGATAGTAATGTAATAATAAAAATTTGTCTTGTCATTTTATAAATAAATTTATTGTTATTAATTTATAAAATTACAAGACACGTTTATATATGTAATTTATGGATGACTTACACAATTTATTTATAAATTTATAATAGGGCATAACGACTCTGTAGATCAATCAATCATCCCTCTCTCTCTCTCTCTCTCTCTCTCTCTCTCTCTCTCTCTCTCTCTCTCTCTCTCTCATACACACACACACACACACTATTTAGTATTTTTTTCACCACCTACGCTCATCATTACAACTGCGAAAAAACCATACGATTTTGTATTCTCTACCATATCGTACAATGTATAAGAAAATTTAGCACCCCTGCAATAAAAAAAATACAATATAGCTTCGATCCAAAGCGTTGATCAGTCCAGTCGCGAATCAGTGCGTGCAGCGTCGAAGTTAACCTTACTAGAGAGAGAGAGAGAGAGAGAGAGAGAGAGAGAGAGAGAGAGAGAGAGAGAGAGAGAGAGAGAGAGAGAAAAGGAGTGAGGTCTCGAAGCAAGGTCGATGAACGAAGCGTGTTGCTTATTTCGCAGGGGTTAATTTTCCACGATTGAATTCGTCTGCGATGATATAGGGGTAGTTATTACAAAACAGGCGTAGTTACTCTCGGACTAGGCGCCGCGCTCGAGTTTATGGCCGACCATCACGCGTTGCGAGCGAATCGTGTTTGGATTGAAAAGCCAACGACGACGATGTCGACATAGACACGAGTTACGTCTATAATCGCGTTTCGATTCGCATCGAAGAGTTTTCGAGTTAAAGTGCGTGTGGAACGACCTCAAATTACGCCTCTGGCTCGCTCGATTGTCCGACAATCAACCCCCAAAATATTCACCATTATTCTATCGTACCTGAATTTTTGCCGCTCTCTCCTACGAATTCAGCCCTGTTATTGTTCGCGGTCTACGGAAACGGAACTGCAAATTAGGCGAATACCAAGTTCTCCGCGAGTCGCCACGAAATATGTAATTTCGATGAAAATGCATTATTTTTAATGACTGACGCGATCGAGCTGACCGTTGGGGGGAATCGCTTATCGTCTGCCGACGATCTCGAATTCGTATTCGAAAACTTTACACCGCCTTTCCAAGAATCGTAAGCTGCGTTGGGACTGAAGCGACTCGAGCGCTCCCGCGAGAGCTACACCCACGCTACCGCGAGAGGCGCTCGCGGCCGCGACTGCGCGCTGCGCCACTCAAGCCCGAGGCGTCCGAGGGAGCTTTGGGCGTGATGAAAAAATAAACCATGCAGCCAAAGCGCAAAACGTAGAGAGCAAATCGTACAGCAGGAACGATATACACGATAATTCGAAAATAATGCAATATCAAAATAGCAGAAGCGTCACAGACATTGTAAAAAAAAACTATAAGAAATAAGTGAAAAGGAGATAGAAAGGGACCAGAATGGACAAAGAATATTATGGAAACAATATTGAAAAACTGTAAAAATGGGATTAAAAGAACCTCATAAACAATGTTGAAAAAACGTTTCTTATTTTTGTTATGTTATATATTTATTTTTTATTATTTCTATAGTATAGTTTCTTTTTCTTGTTTCTATAGTATAGTTTCGATATACACGAAACGAACACGATATACACGAAACGAGCACGATATACACGAAACGAACACGTACTTTTTATTATTTCTATAGTATAGTTTCGATATACACGATAATTCGAAAATAATGCAATATTAAAATAGCAAAAGCGTCACAGACATTGTAAAAAAACTACAAGAAATAAGTGAAAAGGAGATAGAAAGGGACCAGAATGGACAAAGAATATTATGGAAACAATATTGAAAAACTGTAAAAATGGGATTAAAAGAACGTCATAAACAATGTTGAAAAAACGTTTCTTATTTTTGTTATGTTATATATTTATTTTTTATTATTTCTATAGTATAGTTTCTATAGTATACTATAGTACAGTATTTCTATAGTATACAATAGTATACTATAGTATAATTTCTGGATTTTTTCTCTATGCTCTAGCTCTGGCTCTTTGATTTCTTTGATTATTTTCATACTCCTTGTTTTTAGCTTATTGTTAAAAACGGAAAATGTGAAAATATCTAAAGAAGTAGAATCGCGGGCGCCAGAGCACAGAGAAAAAGATTCTAAAAAAGGAGAGAAATAGTTTTTAAAAATAAAAAAGAATAAAAATACAGCGTTAATTAAAAAAGTCTCGCTACAGGGTTCCACAAAAAAAAACATAAATAAGCAAAAGAGGGGAGGCAGGAGAATGAGTCCCAGAGAAAGAGAGAGAGAAAGTACGTTAGGCTTCCGGAAGAGATAAACAAACGAGAGAAGAGAGCCAAACGGAGCTTCGATCCGCCACCAAAAAAAAAACAAAAAAAAAAGGAAAAGAGCAGAGCCATTGGTAAGGATCCCGCTCGACATGGAAGCTCGCGCGAAGATGGGAAAATCCTTTGGGCGTAGCGAAGCAACGTCGAGTGTTCTTTTGGCTCGGTTGCCTCAGCAACAGAGTACCTTTCCGTCTCGCTGAACCGCTGTTTCCGGTGACACGATTTCGGTCCCTTCCCTTACCTCCGCGAGCCATCGCGCCGACTGTCTCATTCATTCGCGAGCCGTCTCTCTCTCTCTCTCTCTCCCTCTCTCTCTCACTCTCTCTCTCTCTTCAACCGCCGTACGACACTTTGGATCTTCCTGGATACGAATGCCTCGGGGCCAGGATGAGACAGCGAACGAGCCCCAAGAACGACGGAAGAAAAAATCGCAGAGTTGAAAAAAAAATAAAGCAAGAAATACCGGCAGAGAGAAAAGACAAAATCACTCGGGAGCCTCGATTTCTTATCGCTCACACGACTCACTCGTCCGGGTCGATGTCATTTCCTCTGTGATATAAATCTCATCGGTTTCCAACCTTATGTAGAACAGGCTGCTTCTACTGCGCCGGAATTTCGGCCATCATTATTGATCTCTCTCTCTCTCTCTCTCTCTCTCTCTCTCTCTCTCTTTCTCACACACACACTCTCTCCCGCTCTATTCCCAACCATATATTTGCATATTCCATTGTTTTGTATATAGCTTGTATTTTTTCCGCTTTTCGAAAATTCATTTTGTTTCAAGTTTTTAACAAGGCATTTTGATAAGCAATCGATCACTTTCTTTTCTCCCGTTCTCCCTGATTTTTCCATTACGTTATATTCCATTTTTTATTTGGTATTTTTTCTGCATGCTGAGTATTTATGTTGTCTTAAGTTATTCAACGAACCATGCTAACAAACAATCAAGCCCTCTTTTCTTCCCTCGTCGCATTCCTCCCTTTTCCATTGCGTGATATCAAATTTCTTATTTTGTTTTTTTTTGCTTTCTGAATATTGACTTTTTCTCAAGTTATTTAGTAAGGTATATTAAGAAACAACCAATTTATTTTTTCTCTGCCTCTCTCTCCCTCTCATTTATTATATTTGCATTATTGAATACATTCACTTATTTAATTATTGTATTATATTAGTTTATATATATGTAATATTTTTTTTTAACTCCGAATACAGTTAAAAGTTTTCGAATAATTTTCCGACGGAGTAATCCTAAAAAGACGTCCACCTACTTCAGCTACGATGAATATTCATCATAAGGTAAGGTATATTAAGAAACGACCAATTAATTTTTTCTCTGCCTCTCTCTCTCATTTATTATATTTGCATTATTGAATACATTCACTTATTTAATTATTGTATTATATTAGTTTATATATATGTAATATTTTTTTTTAACTCCGAATACAGTTAAAAGTTTTCGAATAATTTTCCGACGGAGTAGTCCTAAAAAGACGTCCACCTACTTCAGCTACGATGAATATTCATCATAAAACAATACGAAACGCGAACGACCCGCGATGCGTTTTTATCGCGAGTGGAACCATTTCATGTTGGTACTTTTTTTTTCTTATTTCTCTTGTTCCTTTTTGTTAATACTATTTTTTTCATCCCATTCCGCGGCGCCGTTGTCCTCGTGTTCGTGCGGCTATTGAGATAAGGAGGTATCGCTTACGTGCGACTCACTCCGAAATGGCTCGATGTAAATGGAAGGATAACACAGGGAGAGACTGCGCGTTGAATAGCCGCGTCGAAGGAACAAGAGATAAAGGAAAAATTCACTCGTTCTCACACGTTGCGCGCGTTCCGCCTTTGCGGGGCTCTTCGCGGGTTGAGACGTCGGAAACCAGGGAAATTTCTTCCTAACGGAGACTTTTCTTGTCCCGAACGCATTTTCACTCATACATACGTATATATATATATATATATATATATATATGTGTGTATATATATAAATGTATATGTATGTATGTATGTATGCATGTATGTATGTATATATATATATATATATATATATATATATATATATATATATATATATATATATATATATATATATATACATAGATGTGTGTGTGTGTGTGTGTGTGTGTGCACGTGTGTCTGTATGCATCTGTACGCGCGCGCTCTTCCGACTAACTCGAAATATTTAAAAACTCGAGCTCATTTGAATTGGAATATCTTCGGGTTGCATTCGGCTCAACTTTTACCCAGTGGATTTTGTGCTGGCGCGAGAACAACCTATATAGATGTCACGAGGGACAAAATGTGAGTGTGTGTGTGTGAGAGAGAGGGAGAGAGAGAGAGAGAGAGATGGAAGGAAAAGTCGACGAGAACCAAAGTCGAGCTTGTCGTCACCTTCATCCCTTTTTCTCTTTCGCGACTGTCCCAAACTTTCGCAACGTACTTATCGCCTTCTTCGAGCGGCCTTAAGAATATACATATAGGGACACCTTGTACGACTTATCGATTTGGATTCTCCAAAAACTTCTCGCCCGTCGACTCTCTGTGCCGGACGTGACCCAACCCCTCTATCGATCTTACGTGTATACATACATACATATATATATATATAAATATATATATATATATTTGTGTTGGATTTAACGTCAACCAAGTCACACCTTATGTTTGGCGATTTCTTTTGGGATCTCCTCAGAGCGCCAATATTGTTGCCCGTTCTTCGGTACCCGTATAGAGAACGTTGCAGTTTTCACTTTTTTGCACGTTTCTCTTTGTTTTTTTTTCTGGGTGAGGCGCAGCTCAGAAAAGTTTGAGTAGGTTGAGATAGTTGACACATCGATGGGGCCGCAGGGGAAATTGGCAGCGATTGCATTGATATGCATACATGCATATGAGGCATTCATATGCGGTATCAGAGGGAAAGAGGAGATTAGTTTATTCGCGTGGGTATGGACCTGCACATCCAATCGGGCGAGGAGAATTTACTGGCGAGCTTTCTGCCCCCTTCCCCCCGTCACTAAATTGACCACGCGATATCTCTGCACCGTAGCTTCCATAAGCGCTCACTCTCTCTCTCTCTCTCTCTCTCTCTCTCTCTCTCTCTCTCTCTCTCTCTCTCTCTCTCTCTCTCTCTCCCTCTCTCTCTCGTATTGCATCAAACGATGTATGGGTACATATAAAAAGAGTAAGTTAAGGATGTTGAGTCCCTATGAAACATGTTAATGTTAATTGCTCAATAAATAGCTTCTTAATCGTCATGAAATTTTTACACGACCTCCTGAATACTTCATGTAAAAACATACCAAATTTTCAGAATTCTATCATCATTACTTCAACCTCCTTAAGGGTTGAAATAAAGAATGATAAGAAAATTCTGAAAATTTGGTATGTTTTTGTATGAAGTATTTAAGAGGTCGTGTTAAAATTTCACGACGATTAGGAAGCTCGTTATTAAAAAATTAACATTTTGTTAAGAACAATTTTTAAAAGAAATAAAAAAAAATGTATCAATAAACTTCGTTTTGTTTCCGTTGCTTTCAGTATATTGTAGATATTATAAAATTAAGAGGTCAAAAAAAAAATTTATTGCAAAGTTACATCAGTTTCCATAAAACAACATTTTATTTGTGAATGTTAATTGTTCAATAACGAGCTTCCTAATTGTCGTGAAATTTTTACACGGTCTCTGAAATACTTCATACAAAAACATACCAAATTTTTAGAATTTTACCATCATTTGCGATTTGGGACTCAACATCCTTAATGTAAGAATAAGCAGAGCTATGAGTAGAAATGAGTAACCAGAATAAGCACGTTCCAGCTATGTGAAGTATAGAACAGAGCGGCAAAGCTTATAGTGTTACTAAATAAAACGTATAAAATTATTATAATTTGCCGTTTTTAGTAAATATTGTATCAGGATCACCTCATAGTAGATACATATAATAAAATTATCTATCTATCACTAATAACTATCTATCTCTGT
This sequence comes from Ophion costatus, assembly GCA_951751655.1. NCBI lineage: Eukaryota > Metazoa > Arthropoda > Insecta > Hymenoptera > Ichneumonidae > Ophion > Ophion costatus. The sequence continues at coordinate 24,520,804 of OX632366.1, read as the reverse complement.
TCCTCGACTTATTCCATCAGCGTCGACTTTCCGAAATTCGATATCACTTTCTTTGTTCCTCTTTCAGTACACGGCATTCGAGCATTCCGTGGCTCTATTTCACGAACTTACTTTCTCTCTTGCTCTCTTCATAGTTTCTTTCTCACTCTTTTGGGTCCATAAGAGAAGCTTTTCCATTACGGTGTATCACCCCGTCTGTATTCCCGGACGTATACGTGCACACGGCCGGAACGCGAACAGCGAGGGAAGAAAAGCGGAAAGGTCCGACGATGAAAAGGATGGCTGGATTTATATATAAATATATATATATATCCATATATACAGGGTGTCCTGTCGTGAATGGTTAATCCTGAAACTGACGATAGGTTAACTGGCGTATGCTACTATATTCTGGAATTTCAGTTTAGTAAAAATCCCACGGTTTTCGAGATATGCGGCTTTATGTTATTTTTTGAAAAAAAATCTGCTTTTGTTTTTGGTAAATTCGGAAAATTCGGCATATGATCTTTTTTCACAAAGTTTTCTCAACATTTAAGGTTAAAACGAAGACTTTTCTAGATAAACAAAATAATCAGGAGTATTTTTTTTTACATCCGAGTCAAAAAGCGTTATCATTTGTAGAAATCGCATGAAAAAAACCAAAAGCAGATGATTTTTCATCTCGAAAACCGTGGGATTTAGACTAAACTGAAATTCCAGCATATAGTAGGGCATAATCTGACCTATCGACAGTTGCAGGATTATCCATCCATAACAGGACACCCGGTATATTTATGTAGGACACCGCAATGGAGAGTTCCAAGACGCAATCTGTTCCCCAGTCGCCCGTCTCAAGTGCGCAATCCTACTGTGAGCATGATGAGAGTAGACGGAACTGCGCTACGTGGTCTGCAGCCCCGCGCGAGTACTCCGACCCGCCTGCGAAGTAGTAAAGCCAAGCGAGTGGTCAGCCCCCACGTGGGACCGTCCGCCCGCAACGATGACCGTCGGAAATGTGCGCATCGAAGACGTATCGTGATGTGCGCGTTTCTTAAAAAATTCCATTTCAATGGAAATCGAGGAGAAAGAAAAATAAAAAAAAATTTACGATTTTTCTAATTCGGCGACGAGAATGGGAGAAAAATTATCTCCCTCTGCGTTAATTGGACGTGACTGGAAGTACACACATATGTGTATATATATATATATATATGTATTTTTTTTTGCATAAAAAATATACATTTCTCGTGTAATGAAAAAGATTATTTTCGTTTTCTTCATTGCCGTAGAAAAAAGTATTAGGTGATGGTAAAAAGGAACATCTCGCGCTAAGAGAGAACTCCACATCTTAGATTTAGAAAGCGGCACTAGACAATTTGAAATGCCTTTTTGAATCATTTTTTGTTTAAAATATATTTTATTGTAATTTCATACTTATTTAAGGATGTTGAGTCCCTATGAAACATGTTAATGTTAATTGCTCAATAAATAGCTTCTTAATCGTCATGAAATTTTTATACGAAATTTTGAAAGAAAAAATGATAAGAAAATTCTGAAAATTTGGTATGTTTTTGTATGAAGTATTAAAGAGTTCGTACTAAAATTTCACGACGATTAGGAAGCTCGTTATTAAAAAATTAACATTTTGTTAAGAACAATTTTTAAAAGAAATAAAAAAAAATTTATCAATAAACTTCGTTTTGTTTCCGTTGCTTTCAGTATATTGTAGATATTATAAAATTGAGAGGTAAAAAAAACCTTATTGCAAAGTTACATCAGTTTCCATAAAACAACATTTAATTTGTGAATGTTAATTGTTCAATAACGAGCTTCCTAATTGGCATGAAATTTTTACACGACCTCTGAAATACTTCATACAAAAACATACCAAATTTTCAGGCTTTTATCATCATTTGCGATTTGGGACTCGACATCCTTAATTTTTTGCTAAGATCATCATTTTGAGCACATTTTTCGCACTGTTTAAAACAGATCCATAGAACTTACCTTTAGGGACCTTTTTTTCTATGGTCTCCAAAGAAAAAATACTTTGGTATTGCATATATATATATATATATATATATATATATATATATATATATATATATTAATCATGTGAGCTTATATTTTTTAGTTATAGAAGTTATTAGTTATAGAAAGTGATTATTTCGATATTTTTACCCCATATATATATATATATATATATCGAAACAATCACTTTCAATGGATCCACTAACGCTCCTTTGAAAGTGGTTATTTCGATATTTTTCGATTTTTCGACTATTTTCATACTTTGCGTGACTAGAATGACCTTGTGTTGTAGGTCGCCGAATTCGTCTTAAAATCGGCAATAATGTCATCGAACAAAAAATATATGGTTTCATTAACAAAAGTGTAGTTGACCTTGACGTAGCTTCAGCGCCTCCACCGATAAAAAAGTTGGGTGGTCCAGTATGACGGCCTTCTCGAGCATTGAAACTTTTGTCTGAAACATTTTTGGATATGATCAATAGTTTGAGTGCTATTGCTCCGTGGTACTTTATGCGCCGCACCCTGTATATTCTTAAATGCCAAGTATCTGTATATGTACCTACGTATAAAGACGTGCTTAATTCAACAAGATTGAACGCATTTTACAACCTTGTGGGCAATGAAAGCAAACAAAGTATCGAGCAGTTTCGTCGGGCGGCGCCATTTCTGACGCGTCACTGCTGATATTTTATATATACGATATAACAAGGCACAGCCACCCGTAGATATATATATATATATATATATATATATATATATATATATATATATATATATATATATATATATATATATATATATATAAATGTGTGTGTGTGTATACGTACTTGTATACATAAAATAAAAGTTACATCGTTCCGCGGCTGAGCTTGGCAAAGCGCGTTCATCCTCTTCCGCCCCGTTCTTAACATGCTCACGTACCCGTGACGAATTTTCGCCAACCCCCAAAACTCCTGCCTCTCTTGCTCTGTCTCTCTAGTCTGGATACTGGGATACGATCCGCGCGTAATAAGCGCGTAACATCGGTGGACTTTCGAGGACCGCTGAAGGGAAGAGGGATTTTCCAGACGCGCGTTTATATGCCATGGGGCATGATATGATACGCGGACGAGCGATCATGTGGCGCGTATCAACCATCACTGGCTCACGAATGGAACATCCGTCAAAGAGTATTACGACGACGATCGCGAAGACGCGAACAAGGGGAGGGAGTGAAAAGGGGCAACCGGGACGAAGGAGAGGAAGAAAAAGTCTTCGGTCGAGCGAAATAACGAACCGCGTCTTTTATATGAGAATTTAATTTTTAATATTTGGAATTTAAATATATAGATATTTTTAATTTATTTAAATTTTAAATTGAATCAGTACTGTAAGTTAGTGAATTATTTTATTTAATTGGAAATCTAATTCATTGAAATTTATAGTTCGATTAAAAATTCAAAATATGAAAAAACCTCTCTTTTAATCGTTCATTTTATATACGATTTATCTGAATTAAAAATACTTAATTTAATAAAAAATTCAACTGTTTGATTCTAAACAAAAATTTCAATATATATATATATATATATCGAATTTTTTGTTTAGAACCAAACAGTTGAATTTTGAATTTTGAATAATTGAATTGAATTAATATTGAAAATTGAAAAATTGAATTATATATATATATATATATATATATATATATAGGGAGAGAGAAATAGAAATCGGGTACCATCGGCGTCGATATCACTTACCTGGTTACCGTTGGCGTCGAAGCCACCCCAGGAGATCGAGCTGGATAATTTCGCGGGCTTCCCGACATCAAGTATTCTGCAACCAATAAATAATTCACGATGCTTAGAATAACGCCTCGGACCAATATACATATACCTGGAAGCTTCTGACAATTCACTGACATGAGTCGTAGAATTATCGGATGAAAATCTTTTGACGAAAATATTCGGAGTTCCCTTCGGGTCAGAACATTTATTATTTAACAACAGACGCTACCATATTTTCTGCCACTGAGAAAATCATATGTCAGTGGATCACGAATGGTATTCGTCGAATGTTCCAAAATAAAAAATACAAATTAAACGTCGAGCAGCGATCCTAATTAAAGTAATTGTGGCATGGCAGTAATAATCTTCTCTTTATAGATACGAACGCCTGGCGTTTGTTGTCGCAGGTCAAAAGTCCACCATCCGTAATGGATTCCTCACGTCCATGTGACGTACGCGCTGCATTTATTTTCCAATCCCCACATTATTTCACAATATATATTACTGCTATGCTAAAGTTGGACCGGTTAATATTATCCTGTGACCTGTGAATTTTTGCCAGTGTCCCATAACACATCGCTACTTGCCGTTGCAAGTAAAGAGAAAAAACCAAAAATAGCCGAGCCTTGATCGTGGATGCGAGCATAGAGTGTAAGATAATTATAGATCGGCTATCCGCAATTTCCGTATGCCGCGTGAATTATACAATAAAACTTGCAAAAAAAAAAATCCTTACACTTCAAGGTATTGGAAAAAAATCCTCAACTCGTTTTCAGCCACCTGCCGAAAAGTTCATTTCAAGTGCCTCGCAAAAATTGAACCCCTTCACCCACCCCTTTGCTCCGTTCTCCCACCCCTAAAAAGTCACCCCTAATCTCCGAGTAACAAGATTAATCGTAAATTTATTTTCGCCGACGAATTTTCCCAGCTCCGGGTATCGAAATTGCGAATGTGAAATCGGGTCAGGTAGCGTTATACTATCAGAGACCCGATTACCTCTCACACGCAGACGCACACCCAGTACGCTTTGCCTACAACGTGTAAATCGAGACGTGCATTTTGAGGTGCGAATCTACTCCAAAATACTACCCACCGATATCGCCCGCCCCTCTGCCGAAAGTTTGCGTTTGCGGAAGTTAGCGTGCGCAAAAAAAAAGAAAGGGGAAAAAGAAAAATCCACTCGACTGATTTAAATGGAATTGAACAGGATAAATTAGGTATGCGATGGAAATTGAGCAAGCCCCCGGAGCGTTTCACGCTATAAAGCTTCAAAGAGAGTCACTTTGTGCGCAGGAAATTGCAAATGCGTTCGAATTTTTTTTAAAGTTTGGTAGCGACGAGAATTGCTCGTTCCCCATCGCTTTCGCGTTCGCAGCTCCACGTTTTTCAGTTTTCTATATATATATATGTATACACACATATAAATACATATATATCTTTGGCGAGCCGCGCATATTTCTCTTCCATACAGTTTTACAAGGTTTTTGGGGTAACTGGTTTTTCAATACCCGCTCTCTCCCTTTATTCTCCTATATCGCATACATACATATATACAGGGTGTCCCAAATGTCACGCAACATCTAAAATGGGCGGCTTATGCATATTGTTGCGTGATATTTGGAACACCCTGTATATAGGTATATGGTAAAGGGACATATTGAACCTGTTATATCTATACAATAGTGGATATTGACTCATCTGGCTCTTTTGGTCCTTCAGTTAAACGTCGTCAATATTCTTTTCCACGCATATGTGTATATATATATATATATATATACGTATATATAATCATGTGTATATATATACATATGTGTGGAAAACAATATTTACGACGTTTAACTGAAGGACCGTCCCCAAAAGAACCAGATGAGCCGATATATATATTTGGGGTATTCCAGTTGAACTCAGGCAACTATTCCCCCTACCATCATTAATGATAGATTTCCATAATGAAATACCTGAAAAAACGCTAATTTTTTTGTAATTTTTTCTTGCATCCTTTGTCATTCTGCGGCTGCAAAAAATGCGGCCGTTTTTAACCCCGCCCCCCAAATCGTAATTGCATTTTTTAAATAGTAATATCAGAGGAACAAGTTGAGCTTTGGTGTAAAATCCACAAAAGAAGTCTAAAATTATATATGTCATAAAACGTATGTCAATTTTTTCAGAATTCCTACTCGACCCGAATGAATTTTCAGATTGTATGATATAAAACGTAAGTCAATTTTTTCAGAATTCTAAGCCGACACGAATGGATTTTTCGATTGTTCGTATTTATTATTTTTATTTTAATATAAGGTACAAACATGGTGGTGATGTGTGGAACACAATATCCGATGAATGGCCGCTGTTTGCAAACGTTCACTCTTTTGACGAAATTTTCAATCACATTTTGGCGTAATTGCGGACTAATTTCATTAAGGGAGCTTTCCAGTGTGAAATTTTCAATAAATCGATTTTTTTGTTTTGCTTTATCGAATAGTATACACTCTTCCGAATATTCCCTGAAATGTTCATGCCGAAATTCAGATTATTTCGGTTACTGTACAGCATTTCTTGGAAGAAGGCAACGGAGCGCTACAGCTACAGCGAAACTTTGAACGCGTTTTTCTCGAAACAGCATTTTTCAAAACGGTGTCCAACTTGGAGGGCAGAGTTTTAAAGCTATCGAGTTGAATTTTTTACACAATATTCTTAACGTCATTGTTTATCGTGCTATGGAAGCTTTTTTTTTTTTTTGACATCTTCCTATTTTTTTGTAAAAAAAACTGCCAAAAAAAATGCTAAAAACGATACTTTTTGTTCAAACCGGCGCCATTTTTGCAAAAAAAAAAAAAAAAAAAAAGCCTCCATAGCACGAAAGCCAATTATATACCGATCAATAATCTTTTTGTGTTTTTTGTTTCAGATCAAAATTGTGACCCCCAACGTGGACACCACATCCAAGTGCATTTTCTGCAACAATTGTTTCATCATTTTTATAGATATTAATTAATAAATAAATCGATCTTTAAAAAATTGTTTTGTATTCTTCAATACCCAATTAATATACAAAAAAAAACCAGACCGATTAGATTATTTTTTCTTTAAAAAAAAAAATCGCGAAAAACAGCGATTTTTCGGGCTGTCACACTGGAAAGCTTCCTTAATGGTGCGTTCAATTGCTTACTTGAGCTTTGAAATGATCTGTGGATCATGGGCATACACTTTTCCTTTCAGAAAAGCCAAAAGAAAGAAATCCAATGGCGTCAAATTGCACGATCTTGGTGGCCAATTCACATCGCCGCGGCGCGAGATACCACGACCATAAAACTTGTTGAATGAATATGGCTTCCAAGTCCATGCCGCTTATGCCATTTATCGGATATTGTGCTCCACACATAACCTATATGTTTGTGACTTATATTAAAATAAAAATATTCGTACTTTTTAAGGAAACAATACGTTTCATTAATACGTTAAAATGTCAGGTAATTTTGAGGAACCCTATATATATATATTGCAGGGTGTATATTAACTACTAGTTTTCCGTTCGTGAGCATATAGGGTGTCGCTTTCCGAGCAAAACGCAATTTTTTAAATGTCGTGCGACAAAAATTGGCCGAGATATTTACGAGTAAAGTCCTACGGTGAGTAAACAATGGCACAGTAGTTTCGGCGTCCAAGCGAGCGCGGGCGTGGAGTCGAATCCACATTCGGGCATCGGGATTTTAGCTTTCAATTGTAAATTTTGAAATTTATCCATTATCTGAAATTTATTTTGTTAATTTGAAATTTATTTCCGTTATCCTTTCGTCCAAATAAGTTATTCAGTAGTAAATAAAAACTGTTAAACAATGTTATCCATTGTTTACTCAAAAGTTATATAGATCTTTAGATCTTTCAAGTAAACAATGGACAATATTGTCTAACACTTTTTATTTATTATTATACTTTATTTGGGTAACCGGATAAGGCTCGAAATTCAAATTGCAAAATTCGAAATTGAAAGGTTCAACTTTAAATTCCAATTTCAATTCAACAAAAATCCATGGGTTTGAATCCACCTGCGCCAATGTGGATTCGAAACCGCGCCCGCGCTCGCTTAGACGTCGAAACCACTGTGCCATTGTTTACTCACCGTTGAACTTTACTCGTGAATATATCGGCTCATGGTTGTGCACGAGATTTAAAAAAAAAGGCGTTTTGCTTGGAAAGAGACACCCTATATGCTCACGAACAGAAGACTAGTACTTAAGATACACCCTATATATATATATATATATATATATATCTACACACACGAGCAGACCCATCCATATATTTAAATATATTTATTGTGCTCGGATGTGTAAGGGTGTATAAAGAGCGTTGCCGTGCGCCCATTGGAAAACTTTAATGCATCCAGGAGGGCTCGCGAGCGAGTACTTGGTCTATAGCTACTGTCATTCCGGTTTTTCCAGCTCGGCGTATATACCTTGGTGGGCTTCAATCATGAATAATGCATCGATGAAATTTGCTTGACGTTTAACGTGTGCGAATAACTATTGGAAGGAAATTGGTGAGGGTGAAGGGCTGGTGGCTGTATGTCTATATATCTATATATATAGATATATATATATATCGAGACAAGCTGTTCCATTCTATACAGCGAGACCGCGTGCGATTACTCGGTAATGCATCGTCGAGCCCGCAATCATAAAGCACCCCGCGAAACCTTCGAAATCACCCTCAATCTTGGAGTTTCATCGCCAGTTTTGTTTGCAGCGATGAATTGTATGTACGTGTGTGTCTGTGTGTGAGAGACGAATTCAGCGTTATACACGTTGGTGGTGGTGGATCGGAGGATCGTGAAAACTCGCAATTTGTCTGAAATTTCGCGTTGCACTCGGGCTTCTCTCACGCCCGCCATTCTTGTTCCCTGAATTATTGCCTTGGATTGTCTTCGGATGCTCGCAACCCTTGCGCTCACTCGTCTCTCCCGTTTCCTCGTGGCCTTGTTTTTTTATTTCTCTCGTTCTCTCTCTCTCTCTCTCTCTCTCTCTCTCTCTCTCTCTCTCTCTCTCTCCCCCTCTCTCTCCCCCGAAACTTCGTCTTTCTTGAATTTTCCGGGTCGACGTCCCCGTTGGCGGGCAACCCCGTAACTAGTGGCTAATTACTTGGACAGGTAACCGGATCCGGAACGAATGGAAAGAGGGAGGCAGGGCCAGAGAGAGAGAGAGAGAGAGGGAGAGAGAGAGAGAGGCAGGAAGATAGAAGGAGAAAGAGAGAGAAAGAGAGCGAAAAAGGGAGAAACTGAAGAAGAGGAAATGAACACAGGTGTACTTCCTGCATGGCTCCCCGTTTCATCCGGAACCTGACCTATGTCGGATAACGAGGTAATTGAGTTTATTAAACGTGCGAGGCGCTATGTCTCCGTCTCTCTCTCGTTCTCCCTCTGTATGAGTCTAATTTTAAGAGTGCGATTTTATTTTCTTTTCGATTTTAAGTGAGAGAAAGAATTATATGCGATGTAATATGAAATTAATTTTAAGATTTATATTTAATTCTTATTTAAATTAAATTGTATACTTCATAATATTATTAAGTCAACAAAACTGTAGATCCTTGCCTAAAGGTACCAACCAAGGCATAAATAAATCAATCATCATCATCATCATCGTCATCTGTCTTCATTCCTATTTATCTGTCTCTTTCTTCCTCTCTTCCTCCCAGTCTCTCTTTCACTCCATTCTCTCTCTCTCTCTGCCTTCATCCCTTTTTCTCTCGCTCTCTGCCTTCCTTTCTCTATCGCTCTCTTTTTCTCACCCCCTCCTTTTGCTCCGTGCCTATCCCTACCTCTCTCACCCCCCCCCCTCTCCCTCTCTTTCGCTGACACTATTCGTGTTGACCCGAGACACCAACATCTCAAGTCCTATATCCAATTACTGGCATACGCGACCCGAAACGTCCATTTTCCGGTTTCACATTGGCCCTTCGCAGTCACGGGCCCCCACCACGAAAACTGAAGAGAAACCGAAAGGGCGAGAGAAGGAGGGGGGAGGGAGAACGAGCGGCTCTGTAAAGAGTGTTTCTCGCGGGAGCGAAACGAGGGTGAGGCGCGAGGGTGCATGCGACACACGGAATAAAATTAATATACGGTCATCCGGGCGGGCCACCCCCGAGATATAACGAGTGCCCGACACCCCGCTGCACAGTTGGCTTGAAACTTGTCATTTTTACGGCGAATTTTTCAGCCCTCTGTCCAATCAACTCCTCGCCGTTTTTAGGCTTCTTGCACCCTGCGGAGGGCTGCTCATAACTATTTTTTGCTAACGTAAAAAATAGTTGTGAGCATGACGCCCAAGGTGCACAGGGAAACTGGTGAATACATCTGTCGATATTGGACAATTCTAGACTAAGGGGTCATCCATCCAAGTATTGCACCAGAACGATACTGATGACTTTGCTCCAATCAAGCCTCAGTCCAGTTACTTGACTCGACGCAGACCCTGGTATGCATACAGGGTTGCCACAATTGGAACGCAATGGGTCAACGACGATCCAATTTTATGGCGTTCTCCCATTGCCTAATCCCTTCATCGGCAGTTGCTTCCTTAACGGTGGCTTCCTCGATAGTTAATGCCTTTGATAGTTAATCTCTTAGGGGTTGAGTTCATGCACACGACGATGAGGAAGTTGAGACTTCTTGTTCCTCCTCCTCCTCCTCTTTCACGCTGTCTCTCTCTCTCTCTCTCTCTCTCTCTCTCTCTCTCTCTCTCTCTCTCTCTCTCTCTCTGTCTCACTAGGCTATTTCTCCATTGCAGCTGCACGCTCCGCTTGGCGTTTCTTCTTTGGAAACGCTCGACTGTCATTCCCACCACGAGACTTTTGGCTCACGTTCAGAGGCAAAGACAGAGTATTGCCTGTATTATGCATACGACACAAATGTTCTAGGCGCCCTGTTGGTAGGAAGTCGAGTAAAAGCTCTAGAAAGAGAACGAGGGCGAAAGAGAAAGAAGGTGCATAGAGTAAAAAAGTTCCATTCCACTTATGCTTCGTGTGACGAGAGACAGAAAGAGAGCGAGAGAGCGAGAGAGAGGGAGAGAGAGAGAGAGAATGAGAGCTTAGCAGGAAGTCCGACTAATTAATATTTTAAGGACCAAAAATTGTCAAAACTCTCGACTGCACGAGAGGGTCCAAAAAGTAGATCTGCAGGCCAAAGAAGTGGAAGACAGATAGAGAAAGAGAGAAAAAGAGAGAGGGAGAAAGGGAAATCCAAAGAAAATTCAATCTTTCCCGAGGGTCTTTCTACAGTTGCACAGTTGACAAGGAACGTCATCGTGGTGTTCGCCTTCGATTAAAAAAAAAATCACGTATGTGGTAGAGCATCAAAAACTATCGTAAAATCGTAAATTATATTATTCATTAAAAGTTCATCCAAAAGCCCAAAAATCCATGAATTTCCGTAAAGCGCAAAAACGCGTGTATTTCACTTTTTTTTAGCTCTCTCAAGTATAATTGGTTTCGTTAAAATATAACGAAACGTTTTAATGTTATACAAGTTGTTCGACTTTTAAACCTTAGGTATATATTTCTACCAATGCACCTCCTCGGAATTGAAAGAAGTGAATTTTTCATTGTTCTTCATAAGCATCATCCTTAAATTCGTTTAAATCAAATATCATGATTGGAAATATGCGAAACTGCAAAAGTCACTCTGAGAGTGCTCAACTAGAAGGTTAAATGTTACCCCTAAAAATAAGTATTCCACGACAAAAGAATACGGGTATCTCATATTTTTATGAAAAATAACATATAAAAAATCGATCGAAATCGGAGGGTTACACCAGAAACTGTTTCTTTGTTAGAGGGTAACGGTAGTCATCGACGAACCGATTTAAAAATTCTGCGAAAAAAAAATAATCGTAGCGTGACGAATCAAGCGCCAATTTTTCAAGTAAGTGCTTGCAACGAAAATGCGCGCATACTTTTTTTAGAAGTCTATATCAGAGTATTTCCACCCCTCCCCCAATCTAAATTTACCATTAATTCCCCCAAACCCTCAATTTATATTAAAAATCGTCAGATATATGTGAAAATACGTTTATCTCGTTTAGCTGGCAAAATATTGAGCTTTCGACTAAAACTCGATGACATTCGTAACCGGTGAAAAATTCCCATCTGATAGACTCTGCAAATGCTTTAAAGGATGAAAAAAAAGTTTGACCCTCCTGGCTACTTTTACAATGCTCAAGTAATTTTTTTTTGCCTGTGGGCGTGGCGTGCTCGCTACTGGGCGCTCCTCGCCCCTCCACGTGACATCCCTTATCAGCGGTGCACCTGATTGGCTACGACTGATCAACCAGTAACTCAGTAAGTCTGCGTCAAAAAGAAAGACAGCCAAGGACTTTTCTCTCCAGAATTTCACTAGACGTTCGATGGCATCAAGATCCAACATGACTTTTGGGTCATCGTGTAAATATCCACGCACACACACACGCACACACACATGCGCGAATACCGTTTAGATCGTTGAGGAAAGTTTTTTCCATTGCGATCGTGCATCAGGAGGGCGACCGGGGTTTGCGTTGGTCGGGGTGAGTGTGTTCGCTCGCTCGTTGAATCGGCGCTATGTGCAATAGCGACGGTGATGGTCTAGACTCGATGGCCACACGGTACACCGACAAGGAGCATAGCAGGAGGGGTCACTAGCCTGCTGCTCCCTCGTACACAAACACTATTAAGTGCGCGCCAGCAGGGTAGTTCCCTCTCTCTCTTCCCCCCTCTCTGGTGACCGTGCGGTATGTTCCAGGAAGCCTCAAGAAACGAGTTCCATGGCACTGCTCGTGGGGACCCTCGCACGTCATCATCTCCATCGCTACATGTGAATGTCTACACGCGCACACATATGTGTGCACATATATGCTATGCATATAGTCAAGTCCAACGGAGAATTCGCTAGGCAGAGCGAAGCAGCCGGCCTCATTATTTATGTAAACGCGATACCCGCAAATACCTGGCGACATATATGTTCACCAGTATAGACCGGGACCAACCGTCGTAGCGCGAACTTCTCGAATGCATGTACAGGCATTGTATGGCGGGGGAGGGGGGGGGGCAGCTATAACGTTTGTACTCGCGCCGGAGACACGAGTCGCGCAATTTATCGTACCTATGGTCATTTGTAGGTCCTTCAACTTCGTTGCTGCAATTTACTCGTCGATATACAGCAGAAGGGACGACGCTGCGTCGCCCTGAGACAGAGATAACGAGAAAAGGGGGGGTGAAATGATGTAGGGCTTCCTGGCTCGTTGGGAACGATCACAATTGTATCGAATAATTGATTATCCTGATAAAGTTCGTGCATCAAGATGTTCTTCGTGCAATAATAATCAACGAAGACTGGCAGTTGCTGAAATATACGTTGATAATGGAAGATTCCCAAATTGAGCACGGGTTTTCCTTCTTTTCCTTCCAAACTAAATGTTTTCGAGTAACTGCAATAACTATCCTCGGAAGTACCACTGTTTTCAAGAATCGTTTGAGATTTTCAACCCAAAGGGTTGCGGGCAGACGATATTACGAGGGTTCCCAGTTACGAAGGGAACACCAAAGAGAGACATGGTCGACGATGTCCCTGGGTACGTGGCGCTGAAACAACACCGGAGATCCGAAATAGTTAATGCGCTGTCAGTGGCCCTTGGAGGGCGCGTCTCAATTCCCGCCACAACGTCAGCGAGGAAGAGATACCTCAAAGAGAACCGCGCCGAGATCGCCAAGGGCTTTGTTATTCGTGAAACGTTATTAGACGAAAAATAAATACGGCACGAGGTCGTACAAATAAACGGACTCGCAGACTCTTGGATAGAAGGGCACGGCGGAGCTCGCGGTCTCGTGCGACGTCACGTCTGGCTACAGGGAGACCTCAATACCTCATGGGAAAGTCACCCCTTTTTTGAACATCGTTCGTCTGTATCGCGACGTCTGAAAGTTCTTTGAAGACGCGGCTGGGGTGTAAATCAACCCTTCGGGGATGTTCGTTTTCTCGGTTTTCGCAGCGTGACGAAATCCTTCCGTACTTTCTGAGGATGAAAAAAGTCGTCGCGACTGATGAGGGAATAGTGCTGGTAGGCCGATGGCGAGATGCTCCGAACAAGCTACTCTATCGACAGGCTGATGAAAGGGCCCAGGCGACAGCGCCAATGTATTAGTCGGCAAAGTCCTTAAGGTGATTCCACATTCGCTCGCCAAGTGGCCAAAAAGCCACTTGCCCGACCTTTCAAGTAGCTTCTTTCGTGGGCTGGATAACGCAAGGACTGCTTCGTGGTTTGGGTGGAGGATGGAGGGTGAACGCCATCGGAAAGGTACCGTACAAATGAGCGAGTCTGGGAAGGAGGGAGTCACCGGAAGTGCCAGGGAGCGGCGCGACGAGCCGGAAACTCGTAAAAGAAGAAATGGAGAATGTTAACTAATAGGTTGCAAACAAACGGACAATTTGCGCGAGTAGATTAGTCGGTGGAAGGAGATGTTCGTCCTTTATGTTCCTCACCGAGTGGCCAATGGGGCTGTATCCTGGGATGCGATACAATCAGGGTCGGCATTCACTACTCGACTTACCCTTTATTTTATCAGTAGACTCCTTCACCCTCGGCGCTGATCCGCTTTCTTTCTCGGTCGTCTATTTCCCTCGCGTAAAAAAAGCCAAGCTAATTTAATCCCCGAACGCACAACATTCGGAATATACAATTATGGATAATGGTCGTAAATGAACTTCCCCAAAAGTGTCCTTTCATTTTTCCGGCTTTTCTCAGCCCTGGCGTATCGACCTCGTTGGTGGACGTTCCGGTTGACGATGATCCTCAATGTCGATCATGAGACGTATTAGGACATCAACGAAGACATCTTCACGCTTCCGGACGATTTGCGTAAAGCCACGAAATCCAAACTAGTAATTCGTCATCAAGGTTAAAAATTATCCCCCAATGAGAATGGACAGCATTGAAAGCCGTCAAGACCGAACACGCGCGGGTCGGGCTCCGTGCATGCAAAAAATGGTCGCCCTCCGTCCCACGCGTTCAACGATCCGGCGCCCAATGTCATTACTCCACCAGAAAAAAAAGCAGACCCGCCACCTTCGATGTGAGACAAGAAAAACAAGACCGTAACGCGCGGCTACTATCAAGAGCGAAGGGACGAGCAAGAATTTGATGACGAGGTATTCTGAATAAGAGAAAAATCTCATTGATCGTTGATGCGAGTGGGAAAGGCGTGGAAACGAGAACAAAAGGGTGGGCCCGGTGAAATGAGCTTTGCGGGGATTGTGCGGGCGAAAAAAGCGGAAAGGAAAAGCGGGAGAGGCTCTGTGCCCAGAACCGACCAAATTGAGCAAAACAGCGGATGAGAATCGAGTTCTCTCTTGGTACGGAAGGGAGGGTTGGGGCCCGAGGTACCGGAGCTCAGGTGAAACAGAAGAAATGGTAAGACGAGCCAGAGGTGGATAAATAAAAGGGGAAAAGGTCTGGTAGGTGAAAGAAAATTTCTTGGCAAGGCGAGAAAGTGGAAGGAGAGAGAGAGAGAGAGAGAGAGAGAGAGAGAGAGAGAGAGAGAGAGAGAGACAGACAGACAGAAAGAGGGGAGAGCGCTTGAGAGTAGTGCGTACGTGTGAGTGAAGTAGGTACAAGAGAGTCAAGGGTTTCTTGGTTGTTGGGTGTTTGGCCGTTAGCCAAGGCGAATCTCTCTGGAGCGCCGGTAATGGTTGCGTTTTTTTGTGTCCTGAGGTCCCCGAGGAAAGCAAAAACTCACTATTGCTGGCACTCCCGTCCGCATCTTCGTTCCATGTCTATACGGTCCTAGATTCACGAGGATACATTCCCTGATCAGCGGAAACTTTTTATCGCATCGGGGATGTAGCGATGATCGAATAAAAAATACACTATACTGCGACCAATGACTATACGAACGGTCGTAAATAAGGACAACAGGATTATTCGTGGGAATATTCAAGAGCCTTCGAACGCATTGAGAAAATGACGAAGACTCTCAAATGCCTGGCGTTTTCGCTGCAGAGTTTGCACTGTGTCAGGTATCAGGAAAGCTGACAGCCACCCAAGACAATGGCGTCAAATCTATTTCGCAATCTTAGACCGACGTTACCCTCGCGAGAAGGCAGATGTGAGGTATTTCGAAAATCCTTCGTAACCCTCTAGAATCGAATGCAGCCACCATGATCCTGTCGATTGACTACTGGACCATCCTCACTCCCGTCAAAGGGTGGGCATAAAAACCCTTGGGTTTCGATCGGCCCCGAGCGGTGCATCAAACAGTTGGAATAGAGTGTGCGTGCGATCCGTGAAGATGAGTCTGGACAGTGTCCATATGTGACCACTCGACGGGCTAACGGTTGCGCCGGGGGTGCTGGTCCGGTTAAGATTGATTAATGACGCAGCGTACAGTCCGTTGGCTGTCCGTCTGTGGCCAAGCGTTCGAGGCTTCATTTCCAATGGCTGTTCTTCAATGAAGAGCCAGTCAGCATCGAGCGAGACGAGAAGATGTGGGGTGCGAGGCAGGGGGTTTGCCCCAATACCAAAGGGATGTTCCATATACGCTTCGTCGCTGCGATGTGACTCAAAGAGAAAGGGGTGAGAATGGACGAAGCGAGAGAGAGAGAGACACCCTTTTGGGGTGTGCGTGTGTGTGTGCAGCGTCCTCTTGGTGACGACGAGTAGCAGGGATGTCAGCGTTGATGAGCTCGATCGAACGTAATCCTGGTTCCGTGACCGAGCATTCCGGGGGCCGATCCCATCGTCTCTTACGAATATTCCGTTATCATCGTTAGCGCCCCCCTCCATACCAACCCCCATCGTTCCATAAGGGTGCGCTTATCGAAGACGCAACCTGGCGGATCTCCGAACGCTTACTATGGACGAACCAAACCTTGCCAGACGCCGTGTGTCCGACACGACACTCCCGGAGACACTATACCTCCCTACCCTCGTCACTCGAGGAGTTATCTCGGGGATTCCGTGCGATATGGTGTGGCCGACCGGCGCCGCACGGCACACACATGCCCCTTGCAACGATGAACTATTGCGTTTCCGATACATGTTTAGTGTCGGATTAAACGGCCGGGCTCTACATTGTCTTTACGGCGATGATCATCAGCCGACCCAGCCAGGAACGTAAACGGTCCGGCTGCGAATGGAGCGAACGCTCGCCCTATCGATTCCTTTGTCGTAAACACGTACGGTGTGCGCTGAAATGACTTGGGGAGACCCGTTTTGGCATCGAACAATCGGCCATCGGACACCACCAACTGTGGTGTTTCGTGATGACCTCCGTACAAATCGCCCACCGATCCTGATATTGATGACTAGAACGCCAAACGCAAATCTACCCTTCATTGGAACCTTCAACGAATCCAGACGCACGCGAACACCTTGATGAGACCTCGATCTGCACTGCTTTTGCAGTGCCCCCAAACGATACAATGGGAACTTTTATGCAGAGTTCCCAACTTGCAGGAACTTCCAGGACTATCTAAAATCATTTTCGTACCTGTTCTACATGCATCTAAATAACTCCGAGGTTCAAACTTTTTATTCCAGAGATAATTCTTAACCAGGGATAGGAATGGTCCTGACTAGTCTCAAGACGATTCGAATCGTTGGAGACTTTGGGGGCACCAAAGACTTCATCATACAGAATCAGGGCTGATGCCCAACAGCGCTTGTCGCTTTATGCTTAGGACGATTCTCCGCGAGAATATCGACACCAGGAAAAAGATTCTTGATCGCCTTAACCACAAAGTTGTTTCAGTTTTTTGGTCTGGATTGATGTTCTTACTGGAAGTCAAATCGTACGGGTCTGATATTGTGAGTTAATTGATCTTATGGATGTTCTTTCTAGAATTCAAATTGCGATAGTATCTTCGGGCTTATTAGATCTTCTGGATATTTGTTCTAGAAGTCAAATCATACGAGCCTGTTTCGGTTTTTTCGATATTTGAGATATTCTTTCTTGAAGTCGAATCTTACGAGCCCGTAAGAGTTTATTTGATCCTCCAGATGTTCTTTCTGGAAATGGATCCTTGCGAGCTATACAGGAACAAGTGGAATCGTAGAACGGATTGTCTTCGGCGATAGATTGAAGGCAAAGCGTCGACCGATTTGAGGAACCGGATATCACGGAAGCAGAAGCCCGCTGAGCATTCGCCGTAGAACTGATAGTCAGGTATCTGATCACGTTACTCGTGATATCGAAGGAACGAATACGTAACGGGAAAGCTGATGGTGGAACGTAATTGTGGCTCCTGCTCGTCTCGATTTCCTTCTCGCCACTGCCCCGAGACCCTCTCTCTCTCTCTCTCTCTCTCTCTCTCTCTCTCTCTCTCTCTCTCTCTCTCTCTCTCTCTCTCTCTCTCTCTCTCTCTCTCTCTCTCTCTCTCTCTCTCTCTCTCTCTCTCTCTCTCTCTCTCTCTCTCTCTCTCTCTCTCTCTCTCTCTCTCTCTCTCTCTCTCTCTCTCTCTCTCTCTCTCTCTCTCTCCTGCTCTTTCTCGATAGCCATCGCAACCAGCTCTGGATGATCGATCGCCGCGCGTAAATTATGGTAGCGAGGAAATCGAGGGAACATTCGCAGGTATGGCAAGTGTACAACGCACAGGGCACGGCTCTGAATATATACCGGTATCTGCTGCAGAGAAACGGGGGTCGCCAGAAACCGTGTAAAGCTTTGGCGAATATTCATCTCCTTCTCTCTCCTCTCACTCTCTCTCTCTCTCTCTCTCTCTGCTTCTCTCCCTTGGTTCCTCACTCTGGCGCTTCCTATCGCGGTGCTCTGTCAGAAATCTCGCTTTTCTCGTCAATTCGTCAGTTCTCGCCATCTCCCTTCGTCTCTCTCTCTCTTCCTCTCGCTCTCTCTCTCTCTCTCTCTCTCTCTCTCTCTCTCTCTCTCTCTCTCTCCCTCTCTCTCTCTCCCTCTCTCTCTCTGTCTCTGTCTCTGCCTCGTCGTTTCAGTATCCGCGGGAACATGCGGGTATCTGACAAGTGCAATCTCCCACCGTCACTTGTGGAAATCCTGTTCCTGTTATTGGCACCTATCTAGTTGACGTGGGAAGGGAACGAGTGACGGAGTCAGAGTACGTTTCTACGATGGTTTCAACTATCATGGCTTGTTCCAGTATCTCCAGGCTATTATTTCGATTATTTCAAATATATCACTATAGTCCATAGTTAATTAGGCTTAAACAATCAACAAGGTCGTGCCCTTTGTTCTTAGCTTTGAAACTTTTTTTCAACTACGAACAATATGGTCACTTATCAGGTAATATTTTATTGTACTTTTCATTCTTTCCAACACTCTCCCTTTCTTTCATTTCTCCGTCCCAACATAATTAGGAATTAAAAGATTCGACCCACTCGACTCACGGTCCCTCATATTTTCGAATACTTTGGTGAGAGCGAAAAGAGGAAAAAATGGTTCTCTGCCAACTTATCCAAAAAAATAAAATATACGACACGATCCTAGCGCATTGGTCATAGGAGGAACAGCGACGAAGAATGAATTTTCATCGGGACTTTCGCTCTCCCTCCCTCTCTCGCTCTCTTTCTCCCTCTCTCTAGGTATAAGAGACCGTATTATTTTCTCGGCCGCGCGCGACGAATTGACGTTACATCAATTTGCTCGTCGAACCGGAAGCAGTCCCGGAGTGTATTCGGTCGAACGATATCGCGAGGAGGAGACTTCTCGGGGAGAAACACGGGCTGCTCTTGAGCGAGAACGAACCTGCACACACCCACACCCACACACACACACACACACACACACACACACACACACACACACACACACACACACTCTCTCTCTCTCTCTCTCTCTCGCTCGCCTTGACAGACACAATTAACGTTCATTAAGCACGGATAGGTGCATGCTCGTCGTCGTCGTCGTTCGAGGCTGCCCTATCGATTGGGTTCGAAGGTTGTGGGAACCCGACGAGGGTGCTCTCGAAACGACAACGACGACCAAACGACGGTCTCGCATTTCCATTAGTTCCTGTAAACAATCGCCTAGAGAACCTTGATTAGAGAAGGGTATATATATGTACATATATATAGCTTTTTTATTAATAATAAATTTGATCAATATGTATCATCAAATTTCTATATACAACCTTGAATAATCATTTGAATAGTTAATTATTTAAAATAAACCAATTCATTAGATTCGAATTAAGATTGAGTAATTAATATATTTATATAAAAAATAATGTTTTGTATTAAATTACTTGTAGTACAATTAAGTTATCCGTCTTGAATTCGCATATTTACACTACAATTGATCTACAATACTGATAAATCATTTATTACATATACATATATAAGAAGATCCATTTTTCTGAATAGGAATTTGTCTTTCGGTTGTCACCGGAATTATTTTCCTTTTAAGGAAGCTTTCCAGTGTGACAGCCCGAAAAATCGCTGTTTTTCGCGATTTTTTTTTTTAAAGAAAAAATAATCTAATCGGTCTGGTTTTTTTTTTTATATTAATTGGGTATTGAAGAATACAAAACATTTTTTTAAAGATCGATTTATTTATTAATTAATATCTATAAAAATGATGAAACAATTGTTGCAGAAAATGCACTTGGATGTGGTGTCCACGTTGGGGGTCACAATTTTGATCTGAAACAAAAAACACAAAAAGATTATTGATCGGTATATAATTGGCTTTCGTGCTATGGAGGCTTTTTTTTTTTTTTGCAAAAATGGCGCCGGTTTGAACAAAAAGTATCGATTTTAGCATTTTTTTTGGCAGTTTTTTTTACAAAAAATAGGAAGATGTCAAAAAAAAAAGCTTCCATAGCACGATAAACAATGACGTTGAGAATATTGTGTAAAAAATTCAACTCGATAGCTTTAAAACTCTGCCCTCCAAGTTGGACACCGTTTTGAAAAATGCTGTTTCGAGAAAAACGCGTTCAAAGTTTCGCTGTAGCTGTAGCGCTCCGTTGCCTTCTTCCAAGAAATGCTGTACAGTAACCGAAATAATCTGAATTTCGGCATGAAAATTTCAGGGAATATTCGGAAGAGTGTATACTATTCGATAAAGCAAAAAAAAAAAATCGATTTATTGAAAATTTCACACTGGAAAGCTCCCTTAAGGAGAACGAACCGCAGGAGCACTAACACTTTCTCATTTTGACAACCTCTCGTTCGTCGACCATTCTCACTCGATATGCTCCTCGTCGCCGAGATTTTCGATTTGGTCGGTGCCCACTGTCATAGTAGCGATCGATGGTAAAGCAAAACAAAAGAAAAGGAAGACTCTGGAGCCATCTCGACCGAAGGATATTGGCCGTGTATGATTTAATTCCGGAATCGAAATCGACGCGACAACGCGAATTCGATGCAGCAGGGAGGGAAGAGTTTACAGGCTGATTGTTACAATTGGATTGCCAGGGGAGGAGGGAGCTAGCGACTCATAAACGTTTTGGACGTGATGTGTCACGGCCGCAGTGAATGGGCCATGGGTCTCGGACTTTTCTCCTTTTT
This sequence comes from Ophion costatus, assembly GCA_951751655.1. Classification (NCBI taxonomy): domain Eukaryota; kingdom Metazoa; phylum Arthropoda; class Insecta; order Hymenoptera; family Ichneumonidae; genus Ophion; species Ophion costatus. The sequence continues at coordinate 24,499,524 of OX632366.1, read as the reverse complement.
TCCGGTAGCTTCTACCAGATTCACGAAAAAAGGGAAGTGGAAGTTCGCGCAGAGGGGCGAGAGTGGATTGTCACTTTTAATAAGAGGAACGAAACTAAGGGAGAGAGAAAGAGAAAGAGAGACGAGTAGAAGTCTGCCTTGCAATGGGTTACTTCGTTGCAATCTGTACAGGTCCTTTTAAAATTGCATGGTCCGGAGAGGTCGCTTCGCTTGCGAAAGTCAGGAGAAATTGCGCTTGAGTTCGTTTACGGACTTTTCGAAATTCTCGTTCTCTTCTCGCCGTTGACTTGAACTTTATCCTCACCTTTCTCTTCATACCAATTCTGACACTATTTCTGCCTCACGTTATTATTCTCTTTCCACCTTGTTATTATTTTAGTAAATAATTATAATAATCAATCACTCTCCGGTCATTATTGCTCAAAGTAATTATGAATAATATGTTTCATAGTACTAATTTTGATAATAAGAATTTGTCAATGTTGTCACTCCATCTTGTTATTTAGTTTAATAATAATTAATAATAAGAATCATGCAATGTGGCTCTTTTTGCCTCATTATTGATAAATGTTATGTTTTCTTAATAATCTTAACAAATAATGATAATAACTTCATTTCTATTATCATTATTAAGGCATAACTGCTGTATATTAATACTACATAGAACTTTAATATGGATATTATTTTTATCAATTACATTATATTATTATGAATATGATTCTAACCAATCATATTATATTAGTATGAATGTTATTTGTTTTTTTGTTTTTCCGTTTCAGTGATGTATGCATTTTGACCAAATTGCGTGAATTCAATCTGTCTACTCATTCTATTCGTTTATGGGTAAGGCAGAAAAAACTTCTCAATTAATAAATTAATCAAATATTTAAAAAGATCGCTCGCCCGTTTCTATCTATCTCGCTCTTGCGCCCTCACTGTTTCGTTCATTAAATGTCGGTATTCCATATTTCAAAGGACATGCCAGCTTATACAGTGGATACACAGGATTATACAGCAAGTACAAGAGGTCCTGCGCGTATTCATAGCTGGCCCTATAGTGGCCGCCATTAGGAACAAACCGGAAATAGAAGTGGCCAGAAGTTTAACCAGCTCCGCAGAGCGCGCATTGCCACCACTGAAAATGTCCCGCTGCGCCCGCGATGGCTCTCGTTCTCTTCATCAACTCAAACTGCGGGGAATTAGCTCCTGGCCCTCGTCCAGATTACTTCTGTACTCCCTCGATCTCTCGCGGTCTGCATCTCCGCGTGGATCCGCAGCTGCCTTCCTCAAACTCCTCCCACTTGTATGCATGTATTCGTCCCCTCGAATATACGCGTACGAAGACGAAATTTTCAAGCATGTTTATGAAAATGTTATATAAATAAAAAAATAAAGACAAATTAAAGAAATGAGGATTCGATAAAAAAACAAAAATGAACAATATGAGATGCCATATAATATAAAATGAAACATCATAAAAACCATAAACATATTTCAAAACGAGAGAGAAAGAATTTTTAACTGATGGTCGCGACAGCCCCAAATTTTTCTCTCGTTTTGTTCCCATATAATTCGGCCGACGTGTACGAAATTCACGCGGAAAATGCGAAGAGCTTCGACCCAAAAATGGTGTCCAGGGCAGATTGGAGCACGGTACACCGGTGCACCATACACGAGTACGGAAATTCATCCTCCGACTGTAGAACGGGAACGAGACTGGGAGCACCGAATCGTGCATTTGCGTCACGTAAATCTGTTTTACGTAACGCCAGCAGGCTTTTGTTCGGCCCGCGAATCTTATTAGTGCGAACCATTTTATATTAAATCGAGTTAAACACAGTTCACCAATGGGATTTAAATCCCTCTCGCCGTTCCCCGTCGAAAATATAGCCAAATATATAAATACATAAAGAGAAGACAGGTTTGTCATATATATAAATACATAAAGAGAACACAGATTTTATCTTTAAATCTCTTTCTTATTTTTTTTATATTTTTCGAAATTTATTCATTCAATCAAAGATTATTTATTTTCTTCTTCTTTTAATGGCTAACATAGGACCTTTTCTTGTAGTGCAAAGAACACGAAAGATTAAGCGATAATGCTCGAAGAACAACAATATGCTTTTGCTGATGGGAAAACCACGTTCGATGTATACAGCCCGAAAATTTGTCTGGCTCTTTTTCACAGTACCCGCGTATGAAGTTCTTCGCGTCGGTAAGCCAAATCCGCTTTACTTATCTCGGGCGCAGTTCCATAAAAATCAAAGTTCCTCTCGTGCACGTGGGACGTGCAGCTTTTTTTATCTCATGTTCACGCCACATCTCCTCCGTGGCTGTGAACGATTAACAGGAAGGTACGAGATAAGCCTTCGTATGAAGAAGCGACAGTACGTACGTATATACATACGTACACACTGTACGTAAAAATAAAATGCCATTGCCAAGCGCGTATACAGGGTGTGTCAAGAGTTGGGTGAGAGATTTTTTCCAGATAGTCTAGTCGCGAAATTCTAAAGGGAAAAGTTCCTTTCCACTTTTCGCTCCGATGCGCCGTTGCTGAGATATTGCGTGATTAGTGTCAGCCAATCGAAAGCGCCGGCGAGGTGTAACGTACTAGGTGGGGAGATCGGCACGCGCACAACGATCGAGTACGCTCCGCCCCTCTCAGCCTCACTGGCGCTTCGGATTGGCTATAGTTAATTCCTTGATATCTAAGCAACGGTGAATCGGAGAGGAAAGCCGCTAAGGACTTTTTGCTTCGGAATCGAGCGATCTTACTCACCCTGTAAGAAACTGCTACGATTTTCCAGTCATACTTTATATCTCCAGGGAAACTTGGTGAGTGCGCGCGAAAGCAATTCCCAGCGTATTTCCTGGGTTATGGGAGGCTCTTCGAAGCTCCGTAACGTTTGTGTGCTTTGCTGGACGAGCACACAATAGCGTTATCTCGTGAAAAGCGTTTACGGCACTCGACTACGTGTACGGACGTATAGCCTCGCAATTTACCTCCACCGTTTATTTCGAACGCCACCTCGTCAAGCCTTCGTCCCTTTTACGGAGAATAGGTGGTGGGAAGACGAGCGCTAGCGGGATAGTTAACCCTAGCGCTGACGGCGCTGGAAGGGATGTTTTCATATCGCCGGCCGTACCGGCTGACACCGAATTCCCATGTATACACGACCATGTGCCATTTTACCCCCCACCTTCACCGGACGTTTCCGCAACTCCGGCACTCAACTTCGTGCGAAATCGGTACCATTTTCTCGGAAGCTTCAACTCTCGGAGCATATTAGTTCCCGTAACTGCGACTAACTCTTCGACCGTGTATTAGAATGTGCCTTGTCTCTGCGTGTACACGTAGAACTGTTACGGAAACTATTGCGACGCGGTCCAGAGCAGGGCCAAAGTTTCGGAATTATTTCTGCAAACGGGCATGGATTAATTGGCCATGATAAAAGTACATTAATGTCGTAGTTTATGTTGGTCATGTATTTAAAAGCATAACCTCGCATACTCTTATAAACATTGCATAAAATAACAGAACGAACGATAACCAAATAATAATTACTTGTCCATAATAATAATAATTATACTTAATACTTAATACTTAATACTTAAGTACTTAATACTTAATACTTAATACTTAATACTTAAGTACTTAATACTTAATACTTAATACTTAATACTTAATACTTAAGTACTTAATAGTTAATACTTAATAATAATAAGGAGAGGTTTACTCGTAGTCAAACGGATGGGAAATTCAATTGAAAAAAATATTGAGAATAATCTATTTTGCATTGAAAAAGATTCATGAAAAATAAGTGAACGCAACAATGAACAAATAAACATAAATATAAATATGAATAAACAATTACAAATATAAATAAATGAAAATAAATATTTAAAAAAGAACAAATAAGGATAAAGTCTTTTTCCGTCAATGAGTTTCTCGTTCAACAAGCAAGTATATGCACGTGTGTCCGAACAACACTTGTCCTTACTAATCTCATTGGCGTCAACTTCTCCCGTGTGGAAGGAATTTGCCTTCGCCAGCTAGGCTCTCCTGTTCATGCGAAACGTGGGACCTTGTCATGTGCACTAAGCAGCCCGTAATCGACTTATTTGAGCGATCATCACATTGTCGTATAAATAGTTTATAAGTCAGCTATAGGGCAGCGTAGATTATTAATGGAAAGTTGTAGCATTCCAATATACCCCCTTGATGTAACTGGATCATTAATAATTCATTTCTTTTCGAATTTGTAACGATGGTGATTTAAAGTGAAAGGTATTGATTTAACCACGGAAATGGTTTGTTCGGTCTATATTGAAACTTCTAGTATTAAATGAAGTGCGAGCTACACACACACACACACAAAGCTTGAATGAATTTTCATTGCCTAGCTTCTGCTATCAAATTATTGTACCAAATTACTTGAACAATTTAATTTCAATTAAAAATCCATGCCCACCAATTTGGAATAATCTCAAGTTCAGTTCTCGTCACGGCGTTTCGAAAAACAAATGATCACGAACTTTCTCTCTTTTTTCTATCTCTTTCTCCCTCCCTCCCTCTCTCTCTCTCTTTTCTCTCTGTTCCTCATTATCATCACCGCGATCATTATCATTATTAACAGGATATAAACTCGTGAGAAAAAAATAAAATAAAAATGACAAGTCGGCGGATTCGGAGCTGTGCCAACTAAGACGCGATCTTTCCCCCATCGCGAAAACTGATACGTGGCCGTGATAGCCAGCGCTTTTTGCCTTAACCGACAGTCGCTTTCGTCCCTAAACGACGATTCGTGCATACATGGATATATGTGTGTGCGTGTGTATGTGCGTGTGCGCGCGCGCGCGCGCGCGTGTGTGTGTGTGTGTGTGTGTGTGTGTGTGTGTGTGTGTGTGTGTGTGTGTGTGTGTGTGTGTGTGTGTGAATAAAAGAGAGGAGACAAAATAAACGTTAAGCGTCGAGTCTCCGGCACGTTCGCGAGGAAGGTCGGCCAGAAAAGCGGGAGATAATAAAAACGATAATTGCCACCCCGTTAACAAAGAAGAAGGCCCCGGGAGCGAGGGCGCGAATGCTCATGTGCCAGAGCTTCATCCCCGCCCGTTTTACTCCTGCTTTCTCTATGCGGACCTTTATCTCTTGCACTTGGCCCAGACTCGCGGCTCTCTTTTACTCGTTCGCAACGTTATGCTGCTTCTGTGTGGGTGAGTGCGAGTGTGTGTGTGTGTGTGTGTGTGTGTGTGTGTGTGTGCGTGTGTGTGTGTTCAGAATGACTTCGCCACACCGCATGAGAGTAACGGAACGAGAGAGGGAGAGAGAGAGAGAGAGAGGGGGAGAGAGAGAGTGAGAGAGAGAGAGAGAGAGAGAGAGAGAGAGAGAGAGAAAGGCAACCGACTATACAGCTGCGGTGTATAATCAGATACACCAAAAGCCAACCAGAAGATGGGACGCTCACATTAATGCTGGCAAAGCTCTCTCCTGCTCGTCTCTACAGCCCCCGGTCTTCTGGCAGAGATACTTTACAGAATGTATGCAGAGAAGAACACCCTCTCTCTCTTCCTCTCGCTCTTGCTTTGTTAAAATTAACGATATCACAGGAATTCAAATGAGGACACGGAGAAGCGCCAAAAACGTGATCGCGCTCGAGACAGGTGAACAAACGTTTAGAAATCATTACTTATTTTTTTCTGATTACGGCGAGTAAAAGCTGACTCATTAGAAATCACCACCCGGGATATCCTCCGTAAGTATTGACACGAGGAAAAAGTTTGAGTCCAAAGTTTCTAACCTTGAAGGACATGAGAATTGACAAGTCTGCTCCACTCTCGGGTGGAGGTATTGACGACTTTTCGAGGTTACGTGGAGTTTTTTTGAATGGGAAGTCAAGGTCACTGAAGGGCCAAGGAATTGTGGTATTCGTCTTTGTTGCCTCTAGAGATGTAGAAAAAAAATATCGCTCTACAATTGAAAATAACTCAATCGAATGATCCCGAAAGTTCCTCGGTAACTCCACCTGAGGATAAAACAGGGTCGCCGTAAATGGATGTCCTTGGTAGTAGTGAAACTTTTGGCTCAAACGTTTCACGAAATATCGAAATTTACGAAGATATCTTAGGTGACAATTTCTCACCCTGTACATGCACAGTGCCGGTCAAATATTTTCGATCACTTTGGATGATTGCAAAATTATATTATATTATTGTATTATCATATTATTTGTAATATTAATTTTATTCTATGATTATATTATTCGAAGAGTATGTGGCTTCTTGATGGAGGCCAATTATATTATTACTATTAAAATAATATAATTCAGTTCCTGGAGCCCTATAAATAAATTATATTATTCTAATACAATTTTGCAATTATCAAAGGTGATCGACAACTGTTGACCGGTACTATATATATCCATTTATATATATTCACAAACATATTCGTGAGATTTGATCCCAAATAGACATAGTACTTGCACCACACCTGACTTCTCCCCATTTCACTGAACTCTCGAAAGCTTCGGATTTCGAATTTTTCACGACTTAAAAAAACGGAATAAAAATAGTAGCCTGCACTAATTGAATGTATCCTTATGACTCACCCTTCTATTACCTGATGTACCTGGAAGGAAAAAATACTGGCTATGGTTTAAAAAATCCTCTATGCCGCGTGACCTTGGAAATAATAATTGCGCACGTTGGAATCTGCATGTACGTACATACATAGGCACATACTTTATATACTTGGCTGCGAGTGTTTGTGTGCCTTGTAGGGATGGCCAGGGGGATTAGAATAATTTTGAAATTTATAGGCCACGGTCTTGAACAGAATCGCTAGCAGGGGTTGCCGCATTCGCTCCGAGATCCTTCAACCCTCTTCCCCAGACTCCGTGGGTTAGCCCGACCCTCGAGTCTCCGGTGCTTACGCCGCTAATGAGCACGATAGAGCACGAATGACGAAGTCTAGTGACAATGCTTGCCCTGGCAGGACCAACTCACCCCCCCCCCCCTCTCATCCGCGTCCCGAGAGAGGATAAATAAGGCACGCGAGTTGTGTGTGTGTGTGTGTGTGTGTGTGTGTGTAACAGTCAGGATGCAATGCAACCGCATCTGTCACCTATTTACGCACTCGCCCCTGGCCTCATTTTATCCGAGTAACTTTTTATTCAGAGCTCTTGACCCCCTCAAAGGCAAGTGCGCGCTGATTTTTGTATCGCGGGAAGCAAGCGTATTATCCTTAATACGCTTTATTTTCAGTTTTTTAATTTCTGACAGTACTTTACTGAAAGCTCTTTTTTCTACATAAGAAAAAGGCTGTGGCTTTTTTATAGATTGCCGAGGATATAATTGGGATTTTCAATAAACATTGGGCATTATTTCGCCCTTTTCGGTAAAAATATTGTCTTAAATTCATTACTTGATTATTGTTAATTTCTCAAAAGTAATTTTTTTCGTTGCCGTTTCGTTAACGTTTTTTTTTTCTATGACATAACAAGCGTCTGGCCTTTATAGGTGGGTGAGGCTGTAATTTCAATTTTTAACAAACATTGCGGACCATTTGTTACGGAAAACATATGCGCTATTTAATAATATGCTTTATTTAAAAGTTGTGAACCGTTATTCTGTATGAACAATTTGAATAATCCATTTCTGATTAGGTTGGGTTCTGCGTTTACGAACTTAAATAATGTAATTATTAATAAATCTAAAATCCCGATGTATTATAATATTACATTTGTACATGGATATATTATTATAGTTCTATGACAAATATTTAGGGAGAAAATGGGCGTTGACGCAACTCAGCTTTTTCAAGAGTCCATCTCTCGAAAAACGTGGCCGCACATCAAAGCGGTATTCCTCGCGGTAAAAACAAAAATCTTCGTAGGAATCTCGCACACGATCTTGTGCGGAAACACGGCAAAGAATCTTGCAAAGAATCCTGCGAGGAATATTCGAAAGAATTTCACAAAGTAAAAATCTCTCGCAATATCGAGATAAAATTTCGAGATATAGATAGTCATACAATCGAGGTTACGCACAAATACACATTATTTTATTTTATGCCTTCGTTTGAATTATCCGAATATTTAAACAATATCGAGGATAAACTTCGAGACATATCTAGACGTTTAATCGAGATTACCCACAAATTAACATTATTTTATTTTATTCCGTTTCTTGAATTATTCGAATATCATTTTCATAATTAAGAAAGAAACATTGGCTTTTTACAAATTTTAAATGATCCCTTCATGTTCGGCAAGTCCAATGAACTGTCACTCTTTTTCCGACTTGCGCTTCAAACAATTCGCTATTTTGAATTATTGCTGTTGTTAGCGTACTAGTAATTTCTTCGTTCAAAAAAATCACCCATCTCGTAAGGATTATCCCCTATATCGGTGGATATAGCGCACTTCCGTCGCTCAGCTACAGTAGCAAAAAAAAGTGCTACAAGTGTCGCCGGAAAAAACGAGGAAGAGATATCGCTGCGGGCACTCCACCAATACGCTTTCTCTCTCTTCGTGTTTTTTTCGCGAATGCCAGACCGATAGAGAGACTCTGGAATTGTCGCTTTTATTGTCCTTATCCCAACTTCCTGGCTACGAGAGACGCGGCAGGATCAAGGGGCCCTTGTGTATATTAGGCGCGAGCCAAAATCCTCTCTCTCTCTCTCTCTCTCTCTCTCTCGCGTTTCCGGCTCGTTCTCGTAAATATCCTTGATTGGGGATCCCCTCATACACGTAACAAGTCTAACCCGAATATAAATGCTCGTTATCTTTCGGAGCCTGATAACTAGGGATCGATGTTGGCTCTAACAAATTCTGCCCCCTCGCCCCTCTTCAGCTCCAGGTCTGTATGTCTGTCTGCCTGATATACTGTCGATTTTTTCCTCACCAGCCTCTCGTAACAAACGTCTCGCCAATAAAAAAAAACGCTGACGTTTCTATCAACTCGAAACTGTTCGACTTTTCTTCAAATTTATAACATTTTCGTACTTTTTATCACATTTTTTTCATAATTTTCTTCTCAATCTTCGATTGAAAAATAGGACCAACGCAGTTATTCAATTCTTTTGTTCCAACTTCTGTATTATAAATTTTTCAATAACATTTTACCAATTAACTTTGTTAATCCAATTTTTTTAAACTAATTTTGTCATAACATTTTAAAAAATTGCCCTCGTTTATTATAAAATTGGTAAGAAGAAATCCTAATGTGAAATTAGAGTTTCGGACGTACGAAAAATTCCGTGCCCATGTTCCCCTTTTTCTCCTGCATAGCCTCCCTCTCGATTGCCGATCAAATAAAATCAGCAAAAAAACACGACGTTGACTCTTGGCGACAGCCAAACTCAATAACTATGTGGACTTTTGTTCGATAAAGGGTCAAATGGATTCGTACAGGATACCCAAGGCTTCTACGATATATATATGTAGACACGACGAGAGATATTATCGTCGGAAGCTTGATCGTTCACGGCGAACAAAGCGTGCATTCAGGAGGAGGAGCGTTTGTCGGGTCGCCTGCTTGCTTCTGTCATCCTTCATTCATCTCTACCTTCTTCATCTTCCATGCGCATACACATCTATACAGGCACACTCACTCACACACACACACACACACATGCATATATATATATATATATATATATATATATATATATATATATATTTTGTAATATATATCTCTGAGAATATATATATATATATATATATATATATATATATTGGGGAGAGGCCTTCTCTCGCTTGCGAATTGCATTAATTCCACGCGCGCGACACACGCAACCCTACCCAATAAAGCTTCGTAATTGCCGATGGGTCTCCGCCTCGGGGCAAACACAGGGAGGCTGATAAAGAGAGAGAGAGAGAGAGTGAGAGGGGGGGGGGTAGGCAGAGAGTGATAAAGAAAGGGATAGAGGGAGGGACAGACAGAAACAGAGAGACAAAAAGAACCAGTCTAAAAGCGAAATGCTGTGAGTCGAAAAGCCTTGCCGAAAGGCTTTCTATATATATGTGGAAAGTGAATTTTGAACCGGTTATACCTATGCATCGCTGGCTATCAGCACATTTGGCTGTTTTGAGGACGGCCCTCAAATTTTTTTCAAGCCAGTTGTTAATTTCATAGACGGGATGGCCCTCCTTATGATCTTTACGCAAGTATGTGTGCATTTATCGAAAAGGGATTTCGAAGACATTGAAATTTACGTTATATTGAGTATAGGGACTTCTATGAGGACGGTTGTCGAAGTCGACAGCCAATAAAATGAAATAGATATATATATATATAACGTATAACGTATACAAACATATATATATATATATATATGATATATAGCAGGCAGTTGAAAATCTTATGAAGCATCAGTTCTTTTTTAGTATCTAATAAAATTTCAAAAATAAAAAACTGCCACCCAATTAAAATTTCATAATGTACAATAAGTTTATTTTCAATTAAAATAATGTAGAAAAAAGGAATCATGATTGCGTGATAGCCAGATACAATATACCTGGCACACGAGTTTACAAGAAATGTTACATCTTTTTCAACTTTAGGAACACAGGACACAGTTCTAAAAAATGTATGCATGCTGCCCAAATTGATTATGCATATCCTTATATATGTGTATATATATATATATATATATATATATATATATATATATATATTAGGCCTAATATATATATATATATTAGGTTTACCAATCCTAACCCCCGCAATATCCCGCCTGGACAGACACTGGGGATGCACAGCTTCTCGTTCGTTTATACATACAAACACACACTATACATGTATATATATTTGAGTGAAGCTGGCCACGTGCACCATTCTAATTTGCTTACGCGCTACCGTCGGGGAACGAGCTTGAAGCGCGCATATACGGTACACAATATATATACCATATTCAAGGAGAAAACGCGATGTTCTCTCGGTCGAAGGCTCGGAACGGGAATCATCGGTTGTTCTCGCGGGGCTAACAATGCTTTTAACGTTTCTGGGCTTTCGTTCACTCTCGCACGATCTTCTATACGTATAATATGTTGTATTCAAGTACACACGTGTATTGTACGATGTAGATCGTATTGTCACGCATATGTATATACATGCTGTACGTACTGGCAAACTCGAGAATGGACCGAGTCAATTATTTGCTCGACGGCTGGAATAAAGAGAGAATAATTGGTGTTTAATTGGGAATCCGGTGTATATGCGCGGGAGCTTATAGAGCAAAAGAATATGGGAAAGGACATCTATACACATGGCCGTGTTTATATAAAGGGTGTCTCAAAATGACCTGACATTTTTATTTATGAATAAAACGTATAATTTATTTGGAAAGTTAGAATACTTTAATTTGCAAACAGGGACGTTTGCAACATTTACGTTTGCAAACAGTAGGCGGCTATTTATTGGATATTGAGTTCTACATATAACCTCCATGCTTGTACCTTATTTTGAAACAAAAATATTCGTACTTTTCGAATGAATAATACGTATTATTAATAAATTAAAATGTCAGGTCATTTTGAGACACCCTATGTATAGACAGACAGAGTGGGTGTGGTATGAGACAGTCGGAGACCTCCGAGGATCACCCGAACGTTCACAAGCCTCCCCTTTCCCTTTTGTCTTTCTTTTTTTTTGTTTTCTACACGAGCCCTTCGTTCGCACCCGATTCCACCCCTTTTATTGAAAAAAAAACCGTACAAATTGCACGTACATGCGAGGAGCAGAGAATAAAAATCCCAGCGATTTTTAGATTCGCGTCATGTCGCGCTGCTCGCCTATATCGTTTCTCGAATCGAGAGAAAGAGAAAGAAAGGCGAGATGAGAAAAATCGAATGAAAAGAATAAGCTCTGAATTTGGCAATGATTCAGTGAGGCTCTCGAAGTCGGGCCATGAATGTTTCGAAAACCGCATGTTCAATAATACTAGATGGAGTACATATCGGGTAAATTAGTTAAATAAAAAATAATATGTTATATATATAATAATGATAATAATAAATGATATCAATAGAAATTCTATGTCAATAAATGTGTGTGTGGGGGAGGGGGATGTACGCGTATTCGTGCACCGGCTGTTTATCGAATTTTAAGAGGAGAAATACGAGAGAGCGAGTTCGGGGGATGTTCTGGCAGCATGGACGCCGAGAGCTCACGCGCGTTCCCCGTCCTTTATTTCGCTCCTTCATTTCTCTCCTAATGTATTTGGTCCAATTTAAATTCCGGGCGAGAGTCGGGACGAGGCGTCACAGGAGGGTATTAATACATACATACATACACAGACGCGTATATATGGATAGGGAGAAAGAGAGAACCCCCGTAGGACTTGATATAATTTCGCGAGTACAAGGGTTGTACGGGAGTGAGATGGTCTCTTGTCAGTGCGGTGGCGTATACGAGAAAGACTATGGTACGACTCCGTTGAATATTCCCTCGCTATTCTCGCGAGGGTGACAGCGAGAGTGAGTGAGAGAGAGAGAGAGAGAGAGAGAGAGAGAGAGAGAGAGAGAGAGAGAGAGAGAGAGAGAGAGAGAGAGAGAGAGAGAGAGAGAAAGGCTGAGAGAGAGCGTCTGAGGAAGACCGTCTGCATACATTTTCCAAATAGGCACGTACGCGACAGAAAATAGCGTATCGTGCGTGCGGTACGTTGCTTTTATACACACGAATAAGAGATATCGAGAACGAGGCCGCACACGAGAGATGGCAGATCTTCACCTCGTTAAATTATCGCGAATTGTTTCATTTGGTTAGTTTTGTTTCTTCAAGAAAGAAACAAGTATTCTCGTGAACAAATCCTTAAAAGTATTTTTTATTTTGTATATTTATATTTATAAATGATGTTTAATTTATATTTAAACGTATTGTAATAATATTTATTGAAATATATTTATTACGAATTTATATTTATAAATATTTCGTCCGAAATTTTTAATATTGTTCAACTGATGCATATTGACATAATCGTTTCTGAAATCGTCAAGAACGAAACAAGTATCCTCGTCAACAAATCCTTGAAAGTATTTTTGATTTTCTATATTTATATCGAAATGTATTGTAATAATATTTGAATATTCTTAATAAATTAATGTAATATAAATTTAATGAGGAAATATATTTATTACGAATTAATATTTATAAATATTTTGCCTGAAATTTTTTATATTTTTCCACTGATGCATTCACATAAGCGTTTCTGAAAAAAAAATGTCTCCATTTTTATTCCAACCGGCACGTGGTCGTGATATTTTTATCGTTATGCCTACCGAGCAGTCGAAAACCTTGTGGAGCAGCAGTTATTGTTTTTTTTTGTTAACCAATGAAACAAAAAAATCTTAAGTAATTGACAACTAGTAATGTGCAATAAATTTATTGGTAGTTACTACAGTATAGAAAAAAGAAATCATGATTGCACTACAGCCACGTACGATGTCAAATTACGCAGCAAAAAAACTTCAATCCCCTGCATGATTATCCTCAAAGCTCGTCAGCTTACGATTCATCAATGCAAAACAAAAGAAAAGAAAAATTGTTTCGCGTGCGGAGTCACTGCCTACGTGTCGTTTGTCGAAAGTAATTACTGCTAATCCTGGATGCGCGATGCAGTTTCGCACAGTAATCAGAGCGAGATTAATCCCTTGTAGAGATTGTTCATTTATTCGTGTCTCTCGCGACTCGTGACTGATATACATTTTGCAACTATACTCACCCACGCGATCTATGTCCTCTTGGGTATAGTACTGGTGCAACATAGTTGCCTCAACCTCAAAGGGAAGGCTGCCCGTTCGGCTTTGAAGAATCAAGCAATTGTCACCACCCGAAGAATTGAGTCATCGTACCAAAAATGAACATTTTTCAGGCTTTCACGATTTTCAGTTTCTATCACTGTTCTCCGGTACACTGAATTGTACTTAATTTTTTTAAACTGGACCGTGAAGTTACTAGAATAGGGAATCTATGGAACAGGAAGCCTCTAGGAAAGGAAGTTCATAGAGCTGGAAGTTACGAGGACAGGATGTTGCTAGAATAGAAAGTACTCACAACAGGAAGTGACTAGAACAGGAAGTTACTAGGAATACGTGTGTATTTCTAGTAACTTTTTATCAAGCACTGGACCTAGGTTGAGAAAGTCCCAGGTCTTCAGATCTAGATTGTGCTTAGCCCGAAAAAAACTCGATCCAAGTTCAACCGGAACTCGGACAAGATTCAAGGATTACGTCGCAGGCTCTAGAAACTGTGCGAAATTTCCTACACTCGAACATTTTTCATTCCACCCAAACGCGACCCATTGAAACTTCTGCAAACTGAACTTGGAGTGGTCAGCGTCGAAAACTAAAAATGTATCCTCCAGCATTCATCGGTCAGTCCCGGTACCGTCCTAAACGACCTCCATCCATGAATGGTCGAAGAGCCCGAGGGCACGTTGGCGTCCAAACACAGGTTCGAGCTGATTCTCGGGGGTGTCGTCCCGCCTGTCGCTGCGATACACACGCGAAACCGCGAAAATAGAAGCCCGGACATGCGTCCTATACGTGGTTGTGACGGGGCTAAACCGGGGTTGAGAAAGGCCGCGAGGTTTGACGGGGCCAATCGATTAAACAACTGCAAGGATACACGTGGAGACGTTACTGAGAAAACCGAGTCACTGAACCTGTCCCGTTCCAATATCCCCACCCACTCATGAATGCCGATACTTCAATGCCTCACATTGTCAGAGTCGAACGGAAATTTCCGGAAACAATACCCTCCCCCGTTCTCCAGCACCGGGTAATTGCGGGTACTCAACCGCCCTTCGCTCCTCAAGCGTTCATCCCCCCTGGTGCACTCCGCTCCCTTTTTTCGGCCACGGTCAGGCCGCTTTGAGGTTACGGTACGGTGAGGGGTGTCTCGAGATGCGCGAGACGGGTCACGCCGTTCCTGCGAATGCGCGATTTCGTGGTTACGTTTGCAACGTGTGTCCTGCGCGTTCGACAACCCTGATCTCACACATTTGACGCACACTCCGCCTCCTTCCCTGTCTCTGTCGCACTATAGGGAGCGTGGCACAGGTATATAAACAAACAGTCTCCTCTCTAACTTTCGTTGTCCTCTCTCTCCCTCTCTCTCGCTCCTTCTCTCTCTTCACAACATTCGCGGGATGTGTTATTGTCGCGCTCGGCCACGGGCTATTGTCGCGGCTTGAAAGGAAAGTGTCCCCTCCCAAGGACAGGCGAGGTCGAGTTGCCCCCGGTGAGACGTTCTCTCGTGAGGACAAAAGCCGTAAACAATGAATCTCAATGACGACGACGCTGTGAGATTCTTGAAAATATGCTGGTTCCCGATGTACGTCGGGATAAACTGGTGAACGCAAGGGTGGAGGAGGCGCGCGCATGTCTCGAACCGGTCGTTCCACCATTTCGACACGAGACCTCTATACACATATAGAGACGAATGCCTGTATATGCGCGAGTGTGTACATGCCGTTAGGCAACAAAAGGACGCTAGAACCATCAGCCTGAAGGTCAAATCGCCGCCGCTACGCCCTTCCATCTGACAGCTGTCGATCCCCATGCTGCTCTGTGCGTATACCTCGGGGAAGCGAGCGAGCGAGAGAGAGAGAGAGAGAGAGAGAGAGAGAGAGAAAAATGGTAGAACGTTGGTGGCGCCACATAGCGGGCTACTTTTGCTAGGGGTGGCTTCTCATCGCGCGGCCAACGCGTCGTGCCTCTCTCGGCTGTCGGGGGTGCTGGCTTCGCCACCCCCGCAACCACCCATCATGACCGCCCTTACCGTCTGCGAACTTCGTACTCGAAACTCCCGTGGTTCTGGTGGCGATGGTGCCGGCTCTGGTGGCTGGCTGCGGTATCGATTGGCCCAGTTGTCCCTAGTCTCTTCATCCCTATACACAGGTACATGTGTGTACATTGAAGACCGACCGCCCTATCTCACTTGTCTACCTCCTACCGATCTCGTTATACAGGCATCATCAACTGTTTCTCGTCATGGCGTTTCTTCGTCATTAATGTCCGCAGAAAAAAGGTTTGTAGTCATTGTATTTGGCTCTGTCATAGCTTTGCAATACCATTCAGCCCGGAATCTATCCAGTCTTGCTGATTTTCCATCTTACACTCTGAAATTACCACATTACTTCTAAGTTGAACTTCAGAACTCTGGATTAGCGAGCTTGGATTGGCTCGAGATACGTTGATTGGGAAAACCATTGGCAATGGGATTTCATGGGTCGAGAGTCATGCCACTGATATGCTGAGGGGGAACATCCTTGATGGTCATGTTCCAAGACTAGGCTCTTATTGATTCCTTTTCTGGAGCCGCTTTCCGATGGAGATTATTTAACCTGCTAATCGAATCATGATTCAACTGGAACTGCAGAATACTGGATTAGCTTATGTCCTCATGGAAACATCTTTGATGATCCGGCTCGAAGATGTCTTTCTGGTATCCATTCCGAAGCCCTTTTCTATTGTAGGTCATTTGCACGCGGCCCGCGATCTCTTATAACAAAAAATTCCACCCGTTGTCTTTACAATCAGAGTTAGCTGTCGGGATTGTCAATGGATTCATTAGGTAAACTCAATTCGCGCGGAGTTTCAGATCAATCGATAAGACTAAATGCAGTTAACTCATATCACTGCAAAGCTCAAATCAGTCCACAGTTTTGGTTCAGGTTCGTTCATCCAGCTAAAACTTTCAAGCTACTATGAGGTAGACACTGTTGAGTCATCACAACCAAAACACGTTTCATGGAAATGCGCGTAGCAATTTGCAGGATACAATTCAGCTCTGCTTCTGATCACGCGAAATTGACCCGTCAATTTCACAATTTTTTTATGCAACAACCATTCTTTTTGGTTCCGCCGTACGTTACACCGCGATTCGCCAGGGACGATGGAAGCACAGGGGATGGTATCGCCCGAATATCTTCTTTCCACCCTATGATAGCAACAGACCCGCGGGAGATACCAGATACCGGTTACTTCAGAAACGCCACAGGACTTCGAGAGTGAGAGAGTTTTGTGATTTCCACGTTTCGCCACACTGCTTTTATACTTCCGGTGTGTATCACCCTAGATGAGATTTTGTCGGATAGTGGAGTATGAGGGCTGGAAGTGAGATACAAAGAATATGCGGGGCGAGAGAGAAGGAGAGAGCGAGCGAGTTGGATAGTGGTCACGTTCTTCACTCTACGTGACCTTCTCGCTCGACATACGGGTGTTATCCTTAATAATGGCCCCGATCACGCACGACCTTGGCCATGTTATGAGCTTTGAGGTGGATCCTCCTTATCTTGAAAATAAAAACGCCACGCATCATACATAGATATGTGTGTATATATATGTCTGTGCGCGCGCGCGCGTGTGTGTGTGTAACGAAAATATTTGGTCTCTATGGCATCTTTGAGTAAACAGCTGTGAAGAATAATAATTTATGAAAGAATTTTTTTTTGTTGTTGAATTACTGATTGTAGTTAACAATAATGTGCCATTATATTCCATTCATAAAAAAATCTTTATATCTTTTTCAAACATTGAATGAAATAACCTTTGATTTTGACGTTACGAAATATTCGTACACTAATAAAAAACAGGTTTTGGAATGATCAACGAGCTTTGAATATTTAGTAGCATATCCTTTCTGGTTATCGACGTATTTGTGCCGTTGCGGCATATTTGAAATTAGTCTTTTGAAATATTCTGAACTCATGTCGTACCATACAGTAGCTTGTAGCTTCATCTTCCATTCATTGTTCGTACGCGTGGGTTCTAATTAATCAAATTTTCTGACCCAATTCTTCTCATAGATTTTTAATGAGGTTTAAGTCTGGAGTTTGAGGTGGAGGATGCAGCATTTTGGACAAGTATATAACGAGTGTTTTTGTGAAAAGCGAGCTTTGTGCTTCGGATCATTATCTCGATAGAATTTGCATGTTCTTCCAATCCCCATTTGTGCAGTACTTTGTATTAAATTATCGTTTAATAACTTTGGGCATTCATTTTTGTCCATAATACCTTCAATAAAAACCAATTTTCGAACATCAGCCGTCGAAATACACGCCCAGACCAGTACACTCCAGTACCAGTAGAGTATTTTATTGTTAATTACAGTCGGTAGTTCAATGATTAAAAAAAAGTATTCCTTTTATAAATAATTACGATACACATCGAGTTATTCGAAGATATCGTAGTAGCCGAATATTTTCGTTACTCGCTATGTGTATATATATATATATATATACAAATACGTACCTATGTATGCATATATATTAGGTCAAGTTAACATATGCTGTAACTTTTTTGAGTAAAAAATGGGTTGTCAGACTCTGATTGTTAAAATTATAAAAACAATGAATCTTACAAATATTTTTTCTCAGTACCCTTTTTCTTTTTATTTTTAATGTCGATTTTTTTTTAAATTCATGTTTTCCGTTTACGAGTATGAGGGATTGTGATCGTCAAGGGTATCAACGAACAATGTGAACGTTGGTGTCATTGTGCATATATATATATATATATATACACAAATGTATGCATCATGTATGGACGCCGTATTAATTATGTGTTCGGGTTGCCATCGCGAGGAATAATGCTCGCACAGACACACGTGTGCACGATAAAGAGACACGGATTCTTTTGTATTTTTTCTCATTCATGCTCATCCCTTTATTTCCGCTCCCTTCTCCCCCCCCCCGTCCATCTCGTTCATGTGAAACGTTCTACGACAGTTATCTCTGTTATATTCGCTTGCACAGCTCGTTATAGAAAGCATCCGATGAATATGCATAGGTTCGAAAAACAGGCAATATGTACCGATATATATATACGTATTAAAACCACATTTTATGTCGCGGGAGGTAGCCCTTTAACGATCGTACACATACCCGGGACGCAAGAAAATTAGAACGTACAACCTTGCGAGAATGAAAACTCGTGTAATTTTTTTTGTCCAACACTTTGTCCGCGTGTGCACATATATACTCGTACGTCGGCGGGGAGGTTTTTTCCCCGATGGCCGGTAGCGCGAGGTTGGCGGAAGTGCAGAGAGGAGGGGCTGGGAGTGGAGCCGGTTGTTGCGACGATATTAATGACCCCATTCAAGCCCTTCTCGTATACCACCCGAACGTTTCCATAAGGCGAAACATTTGCGCAAATTGTAACAATTCTTCGAGTACTGCGCTATCGATCGCGGTACTGTAACGAGAATGGAAATAACAACAATAATAATAACAATAATGACAAAATTAAATATATAAATATATATAAATAATAATAATAAAATACGACAAGCTTTGTTGCGAGGGTAGTAATTTTCTTTAAGGGGTGAAAAATAATATCGAATTTAACATGAGTTCGAAAAACGTCTCAAAAATGAAATATGATGTAATCATGGTGGACAAAGTGCGTATTTTTTAAATTAAAAAAAAAACAAACATTTTTTTTGGAATATTTGGACAGTGTTTGGAGATCCGCGAATTATGATCTTTTTATGCGACCGCGCCCTTATTCGTACACGCGTATGAGGAAAATTGGCCGTGCTCGGTCGACGCATCATTAGTCGATCCGGACGAATCTCCCGGGGTAAATCCTCGAGTAGTGCCAGTATCGTATGTGACCCTGTATACGAAGCCTCTCCTCGTGCACGCTCATGCATTCGGGATACGCGGTCCCAAAAGACCCTGACCAATGTGCGCATGGTAACAGTGGCAGATTCACACATGTACAGAGTGAGTCACAAGAAATTGACAGCCCGAAAGGCTGCGCATCAATTAGAAATCCTATCGAAAATTGCCATTAATAGGGAAAAATCCGAAAATAGTTTTTTTTAAAATCAATTATGTTTACTTCCGGCAATAGCACGCTCGTTACGCCCCCGGACCCGATAGCTTTGATTTTTTTCCCCGTCAAGCTCATACCGAGGTCATGATGGTTCTTCGGTTTTGCTTGGAAATAGGCGTCTGAGGCATTGCAAAAAACGGATTCTCCAGCGTAAAAAGTGGACCTTGGAACTATCGAGCGTACAAAACCGGAGATCGACGTGGAGATTTCGGAAAACTCGTTGAATTTGTTTCTTCGACTTTTTTTTTATCGATATTTATCGCAATTTGTTAGTGTCCAATTTCTAGTGACACACACGGTACACATACATATGTATAGATGTTTAAGTGAAAAAAAAGAGGTTCAGAGTTCTCCACCGCAGTCATGCATAGTGTACTACGGGACGAGCTTTTCCCTTGTTAGGTAGCTTTGGTGGAGCACACACGCGTACATAGGGAGAAAGTGACAGGGAGAGGGAGAGGGAGAGGGAGAGGGAGAGGGAGAGAGAGAGAGAGAGAGAGAGAGAGAGAGAGAGAGGGAGAGAGAGGTCCATACAAGCATACAGGAGCACTGGTCCATTTCAGGGAAACTGGCTTTCGGCCCCAGGGGCACATTTCCCTCGCGTCGCTTCCTACCCTGCTAAGAGCATCGCCATCATCAGGATAGCATTCGAGAGCATTATCCCGAGTACACACACACACACACACACACACACACACACACACACACACACACACACACACACACACACACACACACACACACACACACACACACACACACACACACACACACACACACACACACACACACACACACACACACACACACACACACACACACACACACACACACACACACACACACACACACACACACACACACACACACACACACACACACACACACACACACACACACACACACACACACACACACACACACACACACACACACACACACACACACACACACACACACACACACACACACACACACACACACACACACACACACACACACACACACACACACACACACACACACACACACACACACACACACACACACACACACACACACACACACACACACACACACACACACACACACACACACACACACACACACACACACACACACACACACGCGCGCGCGCGCGCGCGTGCGCACGTTATTGGATTCATCATTCAAACATGTATGGTGTAGGCCTTCATCGGACTCGGCTATCGTCGTGTTGCCCGTCTTACAGGCCGTTCCAACTTCAGTCGATTTGTCTTTTCGAAAACCTCGAAGTTTTTCAGCACCTCGTCGTCGGCTCTTTGGTTCTCTTTTTTGTGCAACTTGCTATTATCATAATTTTCAAAATTTAAAAAAAGAGTCGGGTCCAACGAAAGTTTTATGTCGGTTGACCATGCAGCAACGGTGGCACTTTCTTCAATTAGTAATAACACCATTGTTTGTGAATATTTTTGATCTGCAGGAACCTTAATCTTGGCAAGACTGTGTATGAATTGTGTGCAAAATGTCGACCTCGTCATCCCAATAGTCGCATCAGAAAAAAATATCGAAAATCGACTAGTTTTTTGGGCTTCAAGCTCGGGCGAAAGTGCTGATACTTTTTGTACAGTAACAGGCACACAGCGCTAAGGGTCATTGCGTGGTAAGGTCGTGATGCAGTACGCAGGATTGACGAGTCCCCAGAGACTGGAAATTTGAGAGAGAGAGAGAGAGAGAGAGAGAGAGAGAGAGAGAGAGAGAGAGAACGACAGGATCTGATAGCGAAGGGGGAGGGAGTCAATGCCCAGCATGATACTCATTTTCCTCTGCTCGTTCTCGAAATGACGTATGGATAACCGATCCCCGAAGGTTCGATGCTTCACGGCAGACATTTTTTTCTCTCCTCTATCTCTCTCCATCTCTCTTGCTTGTTCGCCGCTCTCGTGACTTAAACCATTGCCCCTTCTTCGCTCCATCTTTTTCTCATCCGTCGACGCATCGTACGAGAATCTTTAATTGTCGAGCTTGTTAAACCGGCTATTGTGCGCGAGGGACGTCGATCCTTATGCCTTGTATGTCGGCAAGGATCGCAGCAAACGCCACTGGGACGCATTTGCGAGTAAATTTCCGTACTTCACTTTCGAGATATATTTCGAGATATATAAATATTTCGAGATATATAAATTGTGACAACAATCATTACAGTGGGGATCATAACGATAAATGAAATTCAATAAAATAATAATGATGTTAGAAATCGTTATGACGTTGCGGGCTTTGTGATATTTTTGTAAAATAATGATGATAATAGCCATCAAAATAATAGTGATGATGAGAACAAAATGAGCAATAGTCAGCCTCATAGCAATAATGATAATGATGAATAATAAAATGTTGATACAAATAAAATAAAATCCTTAAAAATAATCGAGTGAACAAAAAAAATTGAAAGATGATAATAGTAACAATATCGTAACAATAAAAAATGTTAACATAATTATGATAAATTAATAATGATCGTCAATAATTATAAAGTTATATACACTATACGTTAGAACGTTATTATTACATTCATTTTACTTTATTAATAAACGTCATATTATATTAAATAGCTAATGAAGGTTATATATATATATATATAACGTTCCTTCGCTAGTTAATATAATATGACGTTTGTGAGGTATTCCACGTGAATGCGGTGGACTTTTTCCCTGACCCCCGCCAATCGATTAATTTTTTTTTTATTCCATTGACTCTAAAAGACACCCTGAATCTTTTTTACATTTTTCGAAAAAACCCTTAGTCAAAAAATTATTTTTCCGAAAAAAACGCCCCAATTGAAAAATCTGAAAAAAATCCCAAAAATGCGTGATTCCATGTAGAAATTTTCGAGCTATCACCAGCAGTGGAAATATGATTTTTTCTGTGCTGAATACGACTTCAATTGAAATTAGCACCAGAACTTTTTGACTGCTAACGCAAAAATCATACTTCCACTGCGGGTGATAGCGTGAAAATGTTTACATATAATCACGCATTTTTGGGAATTTCTTCAGATTTTCAAATCGGGGCGTTTTTTCGGAAATTTTTTTTTTTGACTAAGGGTTGTTTCGAAGAATGTAAAAAAATGAAGGGTGTCTTTGAGAGTCAATGGAATCAGATTTAAAAAAATCGAATTGGCGGGGGTCAGGGAAAAAGTCCACCGGATTCACGTGGAATACCTCATATACAGATCAGACTGGTCCATCAAAACAAATCTTCCCAATTCGGGCTGTTACCCCTGGAAATATTACTCGATAATGAAACAAAGAAGCTCTTGAAAGGACCAGCCTCTAGGTTAATTCTAATAGGTGACTCATGAGCTTTTCTTATTCTCCATTTGATTTACACGTGATAAATTAACGCAAGCCGCATGAAAAACTTTAGGGGTCAAAGTCGTTCATGGTTAGTCAGGGACTCAAAAATTGAAATAATCAAGGGGACACATTTACCTTCATTTTGCCTTTTTAGAAAATTTCTACAATTTTTTTTACCCGCTACGCATTTTTGAAAATTGTTATTTTTCTGTTTTTTTTGCTTGTCTAAAACTGCCCGCATGACTTCTGGCGAATTTTTTGCTCGATTTTTTTCATGACAAACTTGAAGAGAGTATCAAAACCTACATTTTCCTTTCGTAGAAAGTTTCGTACGATTTTTTTCGCCCCAGCATTGTATTTTTATCTAAAAAAGACATGTTTTAGAAAAATAGACGTAGACCAATAACTATGGGGTTTCAGACAAAATGTCAAGGGGATGAGAAGTTTCAGAGGTTCACACTGGAGTACTCAGAATTTTTTCAGAATTTTTTTGAAAACATTTTTTTTACAATTTTTAGTTGGGACTCTCATGAGCGGAGGTGCTCCGTTTGGGAATTATGGGGTCTAGGACAATCTATCAAGAAAGAAAATAATTTGTTTACTTTTTCATTTATAATTAACTACAATTTGTTCAGAATTAAAAAAAATTATTTAAATATTTTTTTTTCAGAATTAAAAAAACATTTAAACATTTTTGTTCAGAATTAAAAAAAAATTATTTTCACAATTTTTTCAGAATAAAAAAAAGTAATTTTCACAATTTTTTCAGAATAAAAAAAAAATTATTCTCACAATTTTTTCAGAACTGTTTCAATATTATTTTAACAATTCTTGCGACTAGAACTCGGAGAATCATCCTCGGTGAAGCTGGTGTCTCAAGATCGATCAGATTTTAGATCAAATATTAAAAAGAAAAAAACTTTAAACTTTTGACCTTGTTTTTTCTTTAAACCTTTGAACTTGTTTTTTCTTTTTAATATTTGGTCTAAAATCCGATAAGTCTTGATTGATTTGTGTGTGTGTGAGTGTGTTCTGTTTTCGCAGTTTCAATAATACCTCCATTTTTATTGAATTCAAAAATCCTTTTACCCGTTTCTGACTCAATTATTCTATTATCTCCTTGCTATATCGTTGTTCTATATTCTTCTAACGACTCTTAATTTCTTGTTTCTTTTTCTTTCCCTCTGCGACACTTTCCTTACCCTAAGGCCAATATTCGTGTGCCGAGTGCTTGTCGATTCGCACTACGAAAAGAAGAAGTGCCGTTCCCCTGAAAATCCTGCCCTTATATACTCCCTCTTTTCCCGCGCTTTTTCCCCCTTCTCCATCTAATAATAATAATCATGATAACTACTAAAAATGTTAATTTTTTCTTTCTAAGTTTGTTTAAATTTCGTCGACTGTTCTGCTTTTGTTCGTCGGGTTTCCCCCGCAAGGCTCGCGAGCCTTGTTTACCTTTTGGGGACGGCGTTTGCCCTTGCGACGTAGGGAGAGGGGCGAAAGGTCACCTATTTTCCGCGAGAGTTTAAATTCCGATATTAATGGACGAGTCCCTATCCCACGAGCAAACTTTTCACAACGACTCTGACGAATCCACTTGATACTACCACGATTGGAAGATTTTTGCTGACCCAGTTACCGAGGCGCTTGACGCAAACGTATGTGCCACTTAATTTCACATCCCTCACGTACGCAATTCATTTTTTTACATTCCTAAATTAAATTCGATCATTAATTAGTGATCTAATGACTTGAATAGCACGACAGCGAACTTTGCCGGTTCGAGGCAAGCCCAGAATATTGCTTTTTTATCGTCCGCTTAAGGATGTTGAGTCCCAAATCGCAAATGATGATAAAATTCTGAAAATTTGGTATGTTTTTGTATGAAGTATTTCAGAGGTCGTGTAAAAATTTCACGACAATTAGGAAGCTCGTTATTGAACAATTAACATTCACAAATTAAATGTTGTTTTATGGAAACTGATGTAACTTTGCAATAAGTTTTTTTTTGACCTCTCAATTTTATAATATCTACAATATACTGAAAGCAACGGAAACAAAACGAAGTTTATTGATAAATTTTTTTTTATTTCTTTTAAAAATTGTTCTTAACAAAATGTTAATTTTTTAATAACGAGCTTCCTAATCGTCGTGAAATTTTAACATGACCTCTTAAATACTTCATACAAAAACATACCAAATTTTCCGAATCTTCTTATCATTTTTTATTTCAACCCTTAAGGAGGTTGAAGTAATGATGATAGAATTCTGAAAATTTGGTATGTTTTTACATGAAGTATTCAGGAGGTCGTGTAAAAATTTCATGACGATTAAGAAGCTATTTCTTGAACAATTAACATTAACATGTTCCATAGGGACTCAACATCCTTAAAAGTCTGATTCACCAAGAGAGAGGGAGAGATAGAAGCGTGTAAAAGTTGAAGGAAGAAGAAATAAGTAGAAAAGCAGTGGGGACGGAGAACGGAAGAGGCTTAACTTGAGATGTTCTGAATGCCCGCGGCTCTGCACTGCGGTTCAGAGTTCAGGTTAGATAAGGAGCTCTTACGACCTCGATATATATATATATATAGTAGACCCCCTGAGTTTCGGCTTAATATATGTACGCCTAAATATCGCACCCTCGACTTACACAAATTTCTCTATACCTAATACCCTCGAATATGTACAGGGTGGCCCCAATGCCACGCAACAAAATGCATAAGCCGAGAATGCAAAATGTTGCGTGACATTTGGGACACCCTGTACTTGTGGTCATATATATATATATATAGATTTTATACATATATATTTATTTTTTACATGTATACCGGTTGATGTACAACTATAAGGGGTTCCTTTTGTGACCATATAAGTGGAATGTGTCATTACGAGGAAAACGTTTTTTTTTCAACTCCGTGCGGTAAAAATTGGCCGAGGTATTCGCGTTCAAAGTCCAAGTAGTGAAGAATGGCAGAGCAGTTGTTCACGCACGGAACGTTCAAGCCAGATCGAGCGCGGCTTTGAATGAACCGTCGGACGAGTGAATTTTCCCTTATCAAAATGTTGGTTTTTCGGTAAAAATAGGGAACTTCTGGACTCGCTTTGCAAATCGATAATATGATGGAATAATTTTCCTTCATTATTTAATAGTTAGAGAGAAAAAAAATGTGTGTTCGAGCAACTACTGTGTCACACTCTCGGAAAAATTCTATTGATATTAACTAACCGCCTCTATTTGATTTTTTTATTTGAATTAACTAGATTGTTCGTGGGATTAAATTTGTCCTATTGCATGCCATTATTGGAATTATGTATTTCGAACATATTTGTTTATTCAAATCAAAATCTCTTTAATATCGTCCGATAACGAAATATTTTATTTAATCCTAGTCCCAAATTGTCTTAGGAAAAAAATCGTACGAAGCTTTAAAAAAAACAAAAATGAAATTTGAACTTTCCCCTTTATGATTCCGATCAAAGAAATGGACAAAAAAATTGTCTGCGAACGTCCACCAGAAACGGAATGAAAAGGCGAAAAATGGTCGTTTTTGAAAAAGAGTACTAGTCGTAGAAAATATAGTAAAGAAGGAATGAGGGTGGATTCCTCCCCTCCAGAATGGCGTTTATTAAATTCATTTGTCTCAACCATCGGCGAAATTACACAAAAAATCGGTCCGGAACATTTTTGAATTTTTGTCCGGAAACTTTTCGCCGATGGTGTATATGTATACCCATATGCAAGGGGTAGTATCATTTAAAACATATCATATCGTGTGCCGATATACAATACTAGCATAATAATAAATACTCTATAATATATAACATATAATATCATATATGTAATATAGGGTGTCTCAAAATGACCTGACATTTTTATTTATTAGTAAAACGTATTATTTCTTTGGAAAGTACAAATATTTTTATTATAATATAAGGTACAAACATGAAGGTTATGTGTGAAACACAATATCCGATAAATGGCCGTCTTTGTTTGCAAACGTTTACTCTTTTACTTTGACTTGAAATTTTCAATGTTATTTCGGCATAATTGCGGACTAAATTCATTTATGGTGCGTCCAATTGTTTTCTTCAGCTCCGGAATGGTCTTTGGGCCAGTGGCATACACTTTTCCTTTCCGAAAATCCTAAAGAAAGAAGTCCAATGGAGTCAAATCGACCATGAAACTTCGTCTGCAACGTTTTCAAGTAAATAATACCTTTTGTTGAGAAATAAAAATCTCTGGTAATTTTGAAACACCCGTTATAATATTTTGAGAGGTGGAATATGCTGGAGGAATGTAAGGGCCACAGCCCCGTACAATGGTATCGAAAATGAAAAAGAAAATTATCATAACCTTAATATAGTACTATAATAATATATAATATATATCATATATATATATATATATATATATATTCCACTTATATACCCACTATAAGTTACACTTCTCTTCCCTACATATAATATACAATATTATGGATATACATGGATGGATTTTTCTCGTTGCCTGCTCTCGAGATGCCCTTGCAAAATGCATCCGGGCAGAATTGGTGTACGGAAAAAATATGAAATTTTATCGTGAAACGGAATACTCTAACTTGGTACGCAATTAAGGAAATTATTTGATTGTTGAAAAATAATTTGCGCGAGGCGATTTTTTTCAAAAATTATCCAACGTGATTGTGGAATGATTCGCACTTCTGAATAATTAGCACCATTCTGAGTAATTAGCACTGAATAATTAGCACCAAAATAAATTTTTCGATGCTGTGCAACGAAAACAAAAAAAATACTGGGTTGGACGTTGGCGAATGTGTGAAAATGTCCTTTCGATTAGGTAATATATTTTGTATCTCGACACAAAACCTATTTTATTTATTGGATTTACTATTGGAGTATGTGGACAGAGAAAAAAATCCACTTGGATCAACGAAATAATTCATCCACAAGTGCCCGACCGAATATTGAGGTGCTCCACTCGAACTACTTCATTATTCTAATTAATCGTTGGTTCGGTGAAATAAATTATTCTCGAATACGCTAATATTCTATTTTTCTAAAAAAGAATTCATTGGCATCCCCGAATAACAGAATTAATCAGCTTGAATGGATGAAATAAATTGTTCATTCACAGGTGGCCGACGAAATATTAAGATGCTTCACTTAAATATTTGATTATTCCGACAAATCGTTAGTTCGATCGATTAAATCATCCAAGTACTTTACTATTCCATTATACCATTAAATACTGAATTGTCGTCCTCTAATGATGAAGTAAATCAGCCCAAGTGGGTCAACGAAATTGTTCATTTACAGGTGCTCGACGAAATATTGGGATGAACCACTTGAATACTTGATTATTCCGACTAACCGTTAGCACGATGGAATACATAATTCTTAAATACCCTAATTTTCCATTTTTCCAATAAATAATTATTTAGCTTCACCCAATGAGCCAGTAGTGTGCGTCGAGTACCATTCGACTCTCTCCATCCGCCATTAATCTCGCAAGTTTCTCACCCTCTTCGTTACTCCGTACCTGTTGCCTCTCTCCCATCAATACCACCCCCCTTCCTTCTCTCTCGTTTCTTCCCTCTTTCTCCGACTCCTATTGTTTCAAGATTTTCCACAGACAGGCACTAAATATTCGCCGACTGGTAGAAGGCCCCAACCGCATTTCGGTACGCAGCTACCTGGAAGTATTCCTTATCGCCATTCAATAGGGAGTTATTCTCAAAAAAATCACCGACCTAATTGTACTTCTATTAAAAAAAAAAACAATAATTAATGAACGATTGGATTTTCTTTTATGTCTTTTCTTATTTTTCGTAACGTAAATGGCGGACAAAAATCGGAGCATTCACATGTCGCACATATTTGACTTTGACGAAAAAAGTTAAGCTTTTTGGTTCAGCTAGCCCGTAGCGATTGTGTAATCGATCGGCATATGTAAAGAAAAAAATAAAGAAATCGCACTCAATTTGCCTTAAGAGTGGCACAATGAACACACACACACACACACCCATATATATATATATATATATATATATATAAACTTTTGGCTGCGAAAGGTGGGAGGATTTTATCGAGCATGCAAAACAGCAGGAATTTCAATTTCCAGGGTGGCCGAGGGGCAATCGTGCATCGTATGTGTTTTATGCATATATATATATATATATATATATATATATATATATATACATATATATGCATAAGTGTACATATATGTATATGTGAAGGCGAATATAAAAATAAACGTAAACGAAACGATAAGCGTTTGCTTCTGTGCGACATGACAGGCCTGGCGTGGCGGTGGGGGGAGGGGCGCGGGAGAAGGGTAAAGGGGCGAAAGAGCCGAGGGTTTCACCGACAGAGATTGCAAGAGAAGTGGTGCGCGCGTCAGCGGGCGTTATACACGTATACATAGCGACAATGACAGGAGCCAATGGCTATAGGTAGGAAAAGAGAGACGTATGAAGGAGAGACGAGCGTTGGAAAAAATGCTAAAAGAGAGTATGAGTCGGAGTAAACGAGAGAGGCGGAAGAATCGAGAGAAAAGTGGAGAAGGAAGTGAGAGAGAGAGAGAGAGAGAGAGAGAGAGGGGAACATGCGAAATATTTTTCCCGGCGGGACAGGAATTACCGTGAAAATGAGAAAAATAATGAAACTCGTTTTAAAATCTGTTAAAGTGAATATTATTTAAATCTAGCGGAATAAAAGAGGTATCGCGTGAACGATTACTCGGGCGAGTAAGCACGACCTCGGTAATATACGATTATATATATATGAATATATATATATATATGTATATATATATATATATATATATTATATACAATGAGAAGGTGGGAGATAGTGAAGTCCAAAGAAAAGAAGACAAGAAATAGGGCAATATACAGGTACATATGAGGGGATGAAAATTTCACCCTCTTACTACCCCGTTGGACAGGAGCAACCCGTAATTTTATTTGAAAAATCCACTTCCATTTTAATAGACTTTTTACGAACAACAACCTCTCTCTCGCTCTTTGTCTCTTCTTCGACCTCTGTGTCTCTAGCGCAGCTGCTTTTTTCGGGTACTTGCTGGCTATAGTTTCCTGTCCGAGATGCTAGTCTTTGCGCTCGACTACCGCTTTCTTTTTTTCGCCTCTTACTTTGATATAATATATTTATAAATGTATGTATAATAAAGACATAACATAATGGCGTATAAAAATAATTAATGTAGTATCGAGACCCTTTTTTAAAGAAAAGAACCAAAAACATCTTTGGACTTTCAATGCTCCTCACATTTTTCCTGTCCCACGCCCCTTAATATGAATTTCTGACGTATAAACGACAAATCTTTGCGAACACGGTATTTGTATGAATATATATATATATATATATATATATATATATTCCAGGTATATATATATATATATTTATGACGGTGGACGTACACGAGAACCTACGACTCATCGAATCTGTGCACCCTGTCCTGAAAGCGCACTTCCGCCCAGTGAGCTGCCAACTCGAATAACGTGATTCGGTATGACGGGATCACAATTCGAGAGAACACTCCCTCGTCCATCAGACCTCCCGAAGCCTCGCCGTACTCTATCGAGATTTTTTTATCTCTCCTCCCCATATCAGAGTGAGCAGAGAGGGGAGGGAGAGAGAGAGAGAGAGAGAGAGAGAGAGAGGAGAGAGAGAGAGAGAGAGAGAGAGAGAGGAGAGAGAGAGAGAGAGAGAGAGAGAGAGAGAGAGAGAGAGAGAGAGAGAGAGAGAGAGAGAGAGAGAGAGAGAGAGAGAGAGAGAGAGAGAGAGAGAGAGAGAGAGAGAGAGAGAGAGAGAGAGAGAGAGAGAGAGAGAGAGAGAGAGAGAGAGAGAGAGAGAGAGAGAGAGAGAGAGAGAGAGAGAGAGAGAGAGAGAGAGAGAGAGAGAGAGAGAGAGAGAGAGACAGAGAGAGAGAGAGAGAGAGAGAGGAAAAAAGACAGCGAGGGTAATAGAGAAGGATGAAAACAAGAACAGATTTTTCGATCAGCGTTGTGCGTCGTTCGTTGTCAACTGGACAAGAGATTACCGCATATCGACGACGACTGATCAGCATCCGGCTTATCGCACGCTGATGATCGCGAGCTAGAAAATCATCTGCGTGTACGTGGTATCTGTGAGCGAGGTCGAGAGTGGAATGAGATGAACCGATGGGGTTTTCCGTCTGTATGAACGAGTGACATTTGCCACGAGCTACTTGAAATGAATGTATCGGGTAGTCCAAAGATCGTGCTCAAAGTATGGGGAGCAGATATATCGCGAAATTCTGAAGAGGAAAGTCCTTACCCGCTTTTTTCTCCGACGTATCGTTAATGAGCTAGAGGTTGATATGTGACAGCCAGTACGGTACACCGTCGTGCCGAAACTGGGCGTGGCGAGAGTGAAGAGGGCGGGCGCTT
Source organism: Ophion costatus (assembly GCA_951751655.1). Lineage (NCBI taxonomy): Eukaryota > Metazoa > Arthropoda > Insecta > Hymenoptera > Ichneumonidae > Ophion > Ophion costatus. The sequence goes on along the minus strand of OX632366.1, from coordinate 24,467,907 downwards.
GCCACCAGCGATGCTATTGTTGCGCGGCGATTGGCTATTACTCATTGGATTGTATCTTTTGAAAGATGCATCGTAGAAAAAAACGGATAAGTACTTATCGCTTCGGAATTACACGAGCTATCTAGTATGTAATGTTTCAGCAGGATTTTGGGACCACCCTGTACAAGATAAATTTCATGTGTTCATAGTGTACTGTGCGACTGTGCAGGATGTACAGCGCTCACCGATAAGGTTAAATTTCCCTTGAGGCGTCATGCCGCGGGATTGCGAAATGTCACGTGGCAGTTTCCCCACTTACAGCCCCTCTTTTACACTCTGCCTAGATGAATCGCCTGATTGTAGCCAAGTTTTCATCACCTACATATGAATATTATGATTTGCCTGATTACCATGACGTTTTCATCGCTCTCACTATCGGTACTGTCGGTGCCCACGGTTTTTGGGCTTGTGAAGCATTGTGAATGTTCCTGCATCAAAAATCCATTGTAAAAATTACAAATCCAATTTGAACCGCCCTCGTAGACTTGTAACAAAAAATCGCCGGATACGCGAGATCAAGCTCGACAACGTTCAAATAGGATCAGTGCATGAAATTCTTGGCAGGGACTAAAAAAATATCACTAGAACCACAAAGAGGTAGAAAAGCATTTTGTACCGGCGGCTATTGGGGAGAGCAAGGACGTGCACAGAATCCTCGGAGAACACGATGTTTTCCGGCTTCTCTCATAATGACAAGATACATTTGAATATAACGAGAACAAGTTTTGCCCCGGATGAGAGGAAATAACGCTATAAAAGTCGAAATAGCCCCCCTTTCCTTGCCCACGTAGACACAAAGATAATCCAGCCGGTACGACGTGAACATCCACATCTCGATCTACTAATAACTTCAGCCTACGAGTTTTCTACGTATAGAGATTCGTTTATTTATACATCTTTTTTTGTTTATACCGACGCAATCGACACTGCGCGAGACGCTTTTCCAAGGGCGCAAGGTTTCCCGTAAATGGTGTCCAAGTATAAGTAAAATAAAATAAAAAATATATATGCATATGTTACCGGCAATGTGTATAATGCAGCCATCCTATAGAATACCTAGTTATTCTATGTAATACCGGGTTATCGTCAACGCAACGTATAAAATGTTTTGTCTGACCATTACATACTGTATCTAGGTAATGCATGCCGTACCCAGGAATTATAGAGAATGCCATTAAGAAATCAGGAGCAGTATAAAACGATGGACAAATAAAACATTTTTTGTTTGCTCAAAATCATCAATTCAATAAAGCGTTTCAATAGAATGGTATCCATTTGTCGTTAGATGTTGAACTATTATGACGTATTGTTTGGGTTTGTTTGCGTTACACTCGCGTGCCCTCTTCCCAACCGCATCGATAAAACACCTACTACATAAAAATGGTTCATGTTAAATATAAGCGCAAGATTCCTTGTGGCAAAGTGGAACACGTTTTTTATACAAATTATTTTCCACGCTATATATATATATATATATATATATATATATGTGTGTCTGTGTGTGTGTGTGTGTATAGAATAGAAGTGTGTATAGAATATTGGAAAAATCCGTTTTCATAATTGAGCACAATAAATAAATATATATATATATATATATATATATATATATATATATATATATATATATATATATATATATATATATATATATATATATATATATATATATATTGTGCTCAATTATGAAAAAGGATTTTTCCAATATTATATACATTTATTTAATAATAAATAAACAGTTTTAGCAGCAAAAAATGATTTTTCAGATCTGATGGTACACTTTCCCATGAGAGAGGACGTCAACGAACGTAATTTCGTCGTCGTTTCGGTCGTTTTTTGCGACCGAAGCTATCTCGAGAGTTCGTTTTGATTTTGTTGATGTTATCAAAAACCGCATTCCCGGAGAATTTTTTGCTGTTATTACCACCTGGAGAAAGATTTAATCAAATCGGTTCGACAGTGCTGGATCAAACGAATTTTTTTCCTCTGTTTTTCATCTTTATCACGTGATACCGCCACACACACACACGCGCGCACACACACACACACACACACACACACACACACACACACACACAGATTTATATGTATATGTATAATGCCTTCGATACGGGCATATTGGTAAGGCAAGTTTCGACCACGGACGAATCTACGATCTCGTGTAGTTTCCCCGTTTCCGTCTCGATGAATTTAGCGCTATCTGGCCACCAGCATGCGTCAAAGACAAATTGGGTTCGACTCTTAGTCGAAGGTATAGTAATAATGGGAGCGACGCAGAATTATATATATATATATAAATAATGTGTGTGTGTGTGTGTGTGTGTGTGTGTGTGTGTGTGTGTGTGTGTGTGTGTGTGTGTGTGTGTGTGTGTGTGTGTGTGTGTGTGTGTGTGTGTGTGTGTGGGTGTGTGTGTGCCGGATGGATAAAGTCAGGGATAGATATCGATACTGAGGTTGATGGCAGTTTGAAAGGGAGAAAGATAGCGGGGGCGAGAAATAGCGAGGGGGGGAATAGGTAGAAAACAGTGGGAGTGAAAAAATTTTGGAAAAAAGCGCAATTGATTGTTCGATAGATATGTTATGATCTGGTTCGATACCTTGGGGGGAAATTTATTGAAGGAACGGTGCCTTTAAGTTCTCTCTAACATTACAAAACAAAAAAGCAAACCGACAAAAGAAAACGTTTGTTTGGGTTTGGGTTTGGGTTAGTGGAGGGATGGTCACTAAAACTTCTCGCTAACATCAGATAACAAACAAAAAGATCGATAAAAAAAGGTTTGATAGGGTTGGTTTGGAGTTGTCTAGGGGTTGTTTGCGTCTGTTCGAGGGAGAGCAAGCCAGAAGAAGAACCACATAGCAATATCGTATATAATCGCTCAAGTAAACCCGAAGAAAGCCAAACAAATTGGTTTATGTAAAATCATAAAAAATCATACAGAATTGTGTAAAGATTGAACGGAATCAAGTAAATCGGGATAAAAAAGAAACGGGGGATAACGAGAGAGGACAATAAGAGATAGAAAGCAAGAGAGAGTCAGAGAGAGAGCGAGAGAGTGAGAGAGAGAGAGAGAGAGAGAGAGAGAGAGAGCTAAAATCATAAAAAGTATATAGAGAGATAGGCGAGAAAAATTCGTGGTCGGAGACATCGCGACTGCCATTTCCACTAGTGCGCCCTCGTCATCTTTTATTGATGCCGACCAGTTCGCTGGTCGCTGCGGTTTAAAAAGTTAACGCCACGACATTTTAAACCAGATTGGAGTCCGCGCGTTCCGGACCCATGTAACATTGGGAATCCTCCATTGCGCACAGTGTCCGGACCAGTTTGCCACGCTTCGACGATCATCGCGTCATATAAATAAAAAGGCTCGGTACTACTTTTCCTCCCGTGCGTCTACCTTCCGCTTCCTTGCGCAATCGATCCCATCTTCTCGTCGCCATAAAAGGAAATGAGCCAATGGGATCTTTGATCGCGAAATATGTGGCTGTAGTATTCAAGAATTGTTTTTAAATAGAGGACATTTTTCATATTCTCGTATAGCATTCGAGTGGACAGATAATATTTATATACAACATTTTTTAAATATGTAAGGATATATTTTTTTACGTGATTCACTTTTGATATATTGTATTATATTTTTTGAATATTCTGTGTAAGCAGTACCTATTCGTAAAATTCTTGTAGAAGAATCCTTATACAAAATAACTAAAGAGTTTTAAATGGAAAAAAATTCCCACGGTAATATGTAAAATAATATATTTATGAAATAATTAAATTCTTGTGATTGAATGTTAGAATAATTATATAAAATAATACTTATAATTTGTGCTTATACGAAATAACTAAATAGTGTGTATAGAAAGAAAATTTCCTACGTAAGTGAAGTTTTTTTATATATGAATTTTTATACGAGTATTCTTATAATTCTTATAGAAAGAAACCTTGTTAACGTTTTATTGAAAAAAAATGACATACAAACCACTTGATTGTTCTATATTAGTATAAATTATGAGAATTATCTATATATTTATGTTTCATAATTAACAATTTAATAATTTTGTATAAGGTTAAAATATAATATTTTTACAATGTATTCTAATATATTTAAAAAATAATAAGTAATTACTCTTATATATTAAAAAAATGTTCTATATTAAAATGATTTTTCCACCCAAATGCTGCGAACTTAAAAAATCGTTTCTATTTAGAAACACCGTTTTTCCTTTTTTAATAATTATCCTCGACATGTTTACATCAAAGAACCTTATAAAATTGTTCTCCGTAAATTAGGTTTTTTCATAAGAATTTTAAGAGATACCGTTGCATTAAATATTTAAAAAATATAATATAATATTCATATACATATAGATATAATGGGTTTACACACAAATATAATTATTACTGGTTTTCAAAAGCGTTGTACTTTGAACTTGACTTTTCATCATCGCGACCGACGAACCTTCCAAAAGTGTCGAAAATGACGTCTCCACCAAAACGTTTTCCCGCAAAAATATGTGGTCATTCTGCCGCAGCACTTGTCACAGTAGTCCTGCGCCCAGGCTTCCCTCGCGGATTCACCACCCAACAGGAGCAGCTTGACGGAATATCTGACGTGAACTCTCGCGTTAATGCGCCCGCATCAAAGTTTTACGCCGGCATAATTATCCGTGTAACTTGATGACGTGTGTATATGTATATGCATACGAGGGACAGCGGCATCGCGAGAGGGGTGCAGACAAAACGGGCGAGTATGAATTTTGTTACGGTTCGTACATTGTCTATATATATATATATATATATTAGTGCGACGAGGCTCCTGACCCAACAAAGGGGTGAAGAGAAAACCGAGGGCTTGCGAGAGGGGATGGTGGGCTCTAGAAGGGGGGGGGGGTGTTGCCCGATTGCATGCAAATATGTGTGTCGTGAAATGACATCTCCACCCTCTCCTAACCCCTTGCAATTTCCCCTCGCCCTCGTCTCACCCTTGCACCCCTAACCGCTGGTCACCCTCCCTCCTCGCTCATCGAATCCACCCCGTTTTACTTCGTCCTCGCGTTATCAAGCCTCCCCCTTACACCCTTTCTCACCCCCCAAGCATCCCGCTTCCCGCTTTTTCACTATCGTCTGTGTCCCTTCGGCCATTTCACCCTTGCCGGTAGTCTCTCTCGCTCTCTGTCGCTCACCCAACATCCAAAGATCAATACACGCACGAGGTTCTTGCTCGCTTCATCGCTTAAGTATATTTATATTCATTCACACACATGTGTATATATATATATATATATATATATATATATATATGGTTTTTATCTGGTTTTTTCTTTTTTTTTATTGGACCATAGCAGGCTGAACGCGCCATGTGAGTTCTCCACACAATGCCGTTTTGGGGTCACGTGAATTCTTCGGCTAATTCAATCTTCCCATTATACATATCTATAGTACAGCATAACATTGCACTTGCTACGTAATTATCGCGAATGAAATATTTTATTTTTTCCCCCTTCGAGCAGGTTGTGATTTTTTTATCTTTTTTACATAGTGACCAGTTTTCATTTGGAAAAAAAGATATATATATATATATATATATATGTTTCATAGTGAGGCAAATTAGCCAGGAGGTTCAAGAATGAATAGGTATATGAGAACAAATTGGAATAAAAAGAGAATGGGATTGGTGTGGAACGAGACTTGACTGAGGACAGGGTGAAATTTCTGAATCGTATATATTGGGATTTTCGAAATCATTCAGTAGGTCGCGTTTGAAGGTTTATTGAACTAATGTGAGCTTTTTCGTTGCAAAAACTATTCAACGAAAGTCACATTAATATTCATTTGTTCTCGAATTCTTCTGCCAGAGACATCTGACTTATTAGTAACAATAGCCATTTTCTTTTCTGAAAAAAGGTAATGACTTTTATTTTGCTTAATTGCTCAGGATTTCTTTCCTATTTCGTATCGGCCAGAATTAGATAAAATCTCTGTTAAAGCGTTGATTGTGTTATTAACGTCGTCGCATGCGATCGTCAGGTAGAACCGAAAGCTTTCCGGGCGAAACGGAAGTCATCGATATTTATGGAGTAAACAGAGCGAAGAATAATATTGAGAATGATGTGGATTCATTATCGTTCGGCGAAAGCGCTTTTCCCTTTGGCAAACCATAAATTTCTGTTTAGGTCGATCACCGAGGGCTTAATCGTCGGACGTTCGATTCAACGACGACTAAATTGCTCTCCAATGTCGGTTACTCTTTCCTCTCGCCACCCCACCCCCCTCCCGCTCGACCTCTAGCGCCCCTCTCTCTCTCTCTTTCAGCTTGTATTCAAATTTATCTCAATCTCTCCATCACATAATTCGCGTATCGTGAGTCCTCTGCTATTTCCGGTTATTCGCAATAATCGCAAAATGGAATCAGTGTCCAAACAAGAGTGATCGTTTTTTTCATGAATACTAAAGAGAACGGTGCTCGTTTTTTTGCTTCTCCGCACCTTTCGTTTTCTTTTCAGCCACAATGGTTTCTGCCTAAAATTCAAGGTCCTAGAAAAAATGTCATTATCGGATTACAAAGAGAGCAAAATAAAAAAAATCACTTCCTCATAGACATAAGTACAAACCTAATTGATTCTTCAATTAATTAAAAATTAATTCATTAATTGTTGATCCTTCGGTAAGTATAAGTGAAAATATGCAGACGAGTTAATAAATAAATCAACAAAAAACAAATATATATATATATATATATATTAAAATTTGCAAATAAAATAAAATTGACTATAAATCTAAAAACCATAAATTCTGTATTAATACTTCACACCAATTGCGACGTTTTTTTCCTTTGTAAAAAACACAAATTGCTGCATCAAAACGATAAAAGCCACCCCAAAGAAATGGATGTTAAAATGCACCACCCTTTTTTTTATCCGACCTTTTTATGCCTGCAGTAGTCGCGGCAATTGGACCTGTCGCCAATCGAGCATAGACCAATTGTCTTTGCGCGCGATATAGATAAAAATCCATCGCGTGAGGCATTTTGCCTCGAAAATTACCGAGAGTGGAATTATTGTTAGCGGTGCTTTATTTGAAAGGCAAAAAACAAGCGACTGCTGCTGCTGCTGCATACAACCCGTCCTCTTTTGTCCCTTCGTGCAGACTAATCGACTGGCCCGTCCATGCCGTGACGGTTGTTGCATTTACGCAACATTTTCTGCGAAACGGAAGACAAACGAAAAAAAAGTACAAATTGCTCGAGGTGAAAAAAAAGCAGCACCATACTTCAAACTTTAAATGCGTTTTCCTCGGACTATTGTTTTCAATGCCGGTGGATATATCTCGAAAAACACTTGATAGATAGAGAACACATGAATCATTATTTTTTAAAAAATCCAAAACACTTGATAAAGAAACACTTGATAGATTGTTTCCAAATTTACAGGAAATATTATGAGAAACACGTAAACATCGTTGACGATCTTATTTTTTTTTAAACCGATCTTCATTTTTGAATGGTTACCTAAAAATTACGATTTTTTCATATTTTGCGTGACTTGAATGCCCTTGTATTGTGGGTCACTGAACTTGTTCCAACGTCAGTAATGATGCTATGAAAAAGGCACCGCTCGATTTAAAAAAGTGTAGCTCCTCCTTGACGTAGCTTTGATGCCTCCTATAAAAAATAATTACGTTGCTTGACAAGGACGTATGACGTCGTCGTCGAACAATACAACTTCCATCTGCAACTTTTAAAAAGATCACCAATAGATTGAGGGCTATTGTTCTGTGGCACTTTAAATGACCCACCCTGTACATCGTACTTATTATTGTTACGAGCACGCGTATTCGTTTCGTGTGGTGTTAAAAGTTGATAAATTAGATATGCGTCCATTGAGGGGAAAAATATATCGATTTGTAAAATCGAACAAGACGGCTGTCCGAACCGTTTGAATGATTATAGAAGTGACATTTACCGTATCGTACTATATGAGAAACGTCGGGCGCAATATTCTTCAAATTTCCGCCATTTTGACTCAATGAGTATTAGTTATGTCGATATATATATATATATATATATATATATATATATGTAAAATCGCGATAACGAATAGCGAGCGTTGCCACCACGGAACGAGTGTAATGAGCTTCGACATATGGTTGTATCGAATGTCGCGGAAGCGTGGCTTTCCGGCGTAATTGTCATTAATTTAGGCGAATATGTGATGGAGCATGATTGAATGTTGCGCATAATACACGTATGCGATAAAACGCGATACGAGCCCTCATAAAACCCGTCAAATTTCCCTTTAATGCAATAACAGCTAGGCCGTACTCTATTTTATTGAATTTATTTTTTTCCCTCGATACTTGAGGTATTGTGAAACTGATAGGAATGGAATAATATTGAGGAAAAAAAAATCAGTGTGGTTGCTGAGCCGTGTTGGCCTGGGTGAATACTTGGATGGGTGGCCGCTTAGGCGACCATTTTTTGCTTGATCCCGATTTTTTTTTTCAAAGTCAGTGGACGTACATGATGTTCTTTGAGGTCCTGGAGATCCTCGTGGCATGCATGCGCGTGAAAATGAATGACGAAAGCTGCCAGGGAAATTTTCCACGCTCGATTTCCTACGGTTAACAGATTTTTCTCGCACCCTCTTTTCACGAGACGGCGCACCGACTCCTCGCGTGGGTATGGAGCACACGAGGACCGCAAACTCGTCTGTTACGACCGCCCGACGAATCAGGACGTAATACGTTCGGGGAAATGAATTCCACCAGGAGCAAGGAAACGAAAGTGCTCAGTCGACACGTCTGCGAGGCTGTCCATCTGACCGGGTGGTAAAATTCGGCGTTGAAAAAGCCGATCAAGCACGGTCGAATCTTTAAATAATTTTTGTTTATAACTTTCCATATCATACAAATTCAATTATTTCTTACACGAATTTACATAATTTATATTCATATTATATGTACATATTTTACGTATATCATAATTTACGTTCATATTTTTATGATGAATAATATGCGTTCAAATCTCACCAATAATGTGGGTGGGATTGGATTCTTATCAATCGATCTTTAGAGGAAGGAAACGAATAAAAATGATTGTTCGAAATCGCGATTGTTGTATCCTTTTTCCTAAAAAAGAAGACATAGGAGACGAGCAAGGACACCCGTAAGAACGATACGTCTTTCGGAACGTCGAGAATTTCAGTGAACGAGTCCGGGAGCCGTACGAAACGATGGAGGCCAATAAATCGAAGAAATCGATGGCTGATTGAATGGAACGAAGTAGATTGCCGCTCTGTGTAACTTGCAGCACGCTAAAGTGCTTAGCAGTTAAATGCTGTAGAAATTGCGTGCCAGTGCCACTCTTCCCCTTCGAGCCACCCACCCAGTCTCGACCTTCTAATTCACGTCGTACAGTTCACCGGGTGTCCCAAAAGTCAGGGCAAATATTTACACAGTTGGCTACATCGTGAAATTTCGAAGAGAAAACTCGTTATACGTATTTATCATCGACGCACCATTGCTCAGATATTTATCAACTTGTGACGGCCAATCAGATGCTCCCGCTGGGTGAAATGCTACGGAGAGGGGGTGGTGAGTGTCCTGTAAGCGAGCGCCCTCTCTTTTGGTCACGACGCCCGTGCTTGATCGCAGTCGAAAGTCGATGAGTCGAATTTCACAGGTGAATTGTTGATAATTCGCCGTTAATAATTTATCGTTAACATTCGTTTCAATCGAATTGCCATAAAAAGCGGCCGATACGTCAACGCTCGTTTGCATTTCCTCCTCGTCGTCGGCCGCGTCGAAACAACCGTAGCACCGCGATGTCGAACAGGGCAACCTCTCGCACTCACCCCACACGAGCTTACCCGCCCAAGAAGGCACCACAAACAAGCAACGAGGCTTTTCGGAAACACGATTTTCCGGAGAAAGGCCATCGATTGCTTGGAGGTATACACGACGAATAGAACTACACGACGTACACTCGAGAAGTAAACAACTCTTGCGTGAACACCCCACACTCTTACTCTCCCTCTCTATCTATCTCCCTGACTACTTCACCCTGCAGTCTTCAGAAAGGTCGAGGCACCCCCTCACCTCCCACCCTAGTGGCGAAAAATCACGGTGCGACTCACTGGGGACTTCGACCTAAACCTCCGAAGACTCCTGAGAGATTTTGTTCTCAACTCGATCTACGCGGAGTCACCTCTCGCCCTTCTGTGCGCACATACAACATTTCGTGGATCGTTTTCTTCTACAAAGCCACCGTGGTTTCGAGTTGAAAATTATGTAGTTTTGCGTTTTGGCAGTAAGGAAGGGAAAATAATAATAGAATGGGGAATCGCCGAATCAACCTCGATCTGGTGGTGAAATTCATGAAAAATGGACTTCGCAAAATTAAATTCCGACTACGATTCATTTTCAACGTGGCACGGATTTAATTACGCAGGGTGGAAGTCTCGTTTCCATCGAGGGGAATCGACGGTACAGTATTTACGAACGAAATATGTTATGTACTGCATGTACAGACAGGCATATACAGGATATGCCCAAAGTCGCGGCGGAGATTCACAGGGTAGACAGATCGCGAAGTTCCTGGAAAAAAAGTCCTGATCCGTTTTGTTCTCCGATGCACCGTTGCTTAAATATGAATTAATGAGTGACGGCCAATCCAAGGCGCCGGTCAGCTAGCTCCGAACTGGGGAGGGGCCTCCATCTACCGCTGCAGCCCCCACTCCGCAAGAGCTGGTACGTTTCGCCCTGCCAGTGCAGCGGATTGGCGGCCACCAACCAATCAATATCTCAGCCCTGTTGCGTCGGAGCGAAAAACGGATGAGGACTTTTCTGTTTGAAATTTCGTAACGTACCTACACTGTAAAGATGAGACTCGACTTGGGAGACATCCAATATATATACGTATATGTACGTACATTCGTGTACTGGCTCGAGGTATTGTATAACGCAACAGCATCGCGTGCGTGATTGCGCGTCAGAGGAACTGCGGGTTCGTGCCCGATGCGGGCTTTTATGATATAAACCGAGCATCCGGGAGCATTATAATTTATTCCACTCGGTTAATTGAACAGACGTTTTTTTACGCCCGCGCGAATTAATAACGAACCCCATTGTTTTTTTTTCTACAAGTTCTCCCATCATCGGGATATCCTTCTGGACTACGAGTGCGGGATTATTCCTTGATTTGCATGATCATCCAAAAAGTTCCGGCTGCAAAAAAACACGGATAAAAACGATGAAAAAAGTACTTCAATTTAGTCGTGCATTTTTCTCGCTCCGCCGATGTAACGAGGGTTCTTATATTTATATCTGAGGTCGGAATTCATCAATTCACATATGCAGACCTTTTTCAGCCACTTTGGTCCCGTAGGTAAAATAAAACCGTATTTTCATTGCCGCTCGTCGTATTCGCAAGATAGCGGGGGTTTTTTTACTGTACGTAATACTGGGCCAATACTTACCTTACCGTGAATTTACCTATACGTGTTAAGGTGATACATTTATTTTAAAAAACGAGGCTCCAATAGCATTCGCATATAAACGTTACAACCGCAAAGCGGAAGAGCGTTTCGTATATAAAATGTGGCTCTCTCAGTTTGGCGAGCCGTCCATCGGAATAACGATTGCGCGTGGGCTCGAACGCACCGCCGTGTCAAAAAGTGTACGTGCCTTCGTGTCAAACTCGTTATCTCGTGCGTATGACGTTTCGGCTTCAACGCTAAAATCAACAATTTTAATTAATCCGATCAATTCGCGGCAATCGCGCGTACGCGAGCTCAACTCACCGCCGCGCGAATACACCCGTTGTGTCGCGTGTTTCCGAACATTATGAAACTCTTGTGAAATAAATCGCAGTTGTTATTTAACGATTTTTTTCGTTTTTTTTTTTTCGTATCTCCAGCACATTTTGACATGTTGGCGAATGTAAAATCCCGCGGGATGCACGCTTTGTTTTTTAATTATATTTTCGATTTTTCTCCATTTTTTCAAATCGAATGTTTGAGATATATTCGTAGAAAATTATGGCGTAATATATAATGGAACATAATATTGTATAATAATTGTTATATCTTTCCCATTGCATTAAATATATTATTCAGACCATTTTTTATGTTAATAATACAATGTGATGCGACGTATCATAGAATAATTAAAGATTATGATTTATACTTTTGCACTTAATTGTAAATGTTTAATAAAATAATATATATATATATATTTTTTTTACCATCAAGATGCAATAAATAATACATTAAATCGTACAATAATTCTAAAACATTATTCAGACCTTTTTTTATATTAATAATGAAATGTAATGCATTATAGACTATTATGTAATCTGCGCTTAATTTTAAACTGATAAATTATAATTACATTAAAATAATAACATCTCTATAGTAAGTTCACCATAGAAAGTTATGGGGGAATAAATATATTATTCAGACCATTTTTTATGTTAATAATACAATGTGATGCGATGTATCATAGAATAATTAAAGATTATGATTTATACTTTTGCACTTAATTGTAAATGTTTAATAAAATAATATATATATATATTTTTTTTTACCATCAAGATGCAATAAATAATACATTAAATCGTACAATAATTCTAAAACATTATTCAGACCTTTTTTTATATTAATAATGAAATGTAATGCATTATAGACTATTATGTAATCTGCGCTTAATTTTAAACTGACAAATTATAATTACAATAAAATAATAACATCTCTATAGTAAGTTCACCATAGAAAGTTATGGGGGAAAATGTATTGCTGTTAACTCGGTAGTGTCGCTCAGTTTTATTGCACTCCCCGAGACAAATTTTATTCGATAAAGTTCTCCAAGATTCGTACGTACGCACGTCTCCAAAGTCCATAGTGTCTACACGCGGGCTTCCCTTTATTCGTATCGTTGCTCACAGAAATTGCAGTTTCCGGAGTATCGCGGAGTTTCTCAGGTAAAGATAACGCGGCAAACTGGAGAAAGATCCAAAGCTCCGAGAATACGAGCCCTCCTATATCCAATTCGACACCAAATCACGGTACACACACACACATATATATATATATAAATAGCGAAGGTAAATGGAGGTAGGATTTCGCACGCTGGCGGAGCAGTTACCGGAATTATACATCGAGCCACGAAGAGAGATCCCTTTCGTCTTCGTCCCCTCGACCCCGCCTTCACATTTCCACACTCTTCGCTGTCTGAATCAGCTGCATGCACGGATTCGAGGCAATAAATTAATGATTTATAGCATTTAGGATCGCGAGATAGGGAGAAGAGAAGGAGCGGGAAAGAGAAAGTTACTTATTGTTAGTTTACAGCAAAGGTAGAGGATATTCGGATGGATGCTTTCCATCCTGAAGCCCTCTACTTTTCTCAAAGCACACAAACACACGCCCACACACATTTATCTATAGCGTCTTTCTGTCTCTCTCGGAGCGTTAACTTTGAGACGAACAGAAGGATCCGAAACTTGTAATGCTAGCTAAGTAACATCTTGGAGGCTTTCGTGGAACGTTCCAGAAATGAAATTTCACGAAATCCACTGCATTCCGCGTACTCGGGTACATATATATATATGCGTGAGTATGTGAGTATGCGTGATATATATATAGACACACGGAGAGAATTAAAAAGTAATTTTTGTGGTGAATTTCACGGTAAAAATTACCGTGATATATTTCAATGTGGTGACAAGTGAGAAAAACATAATAATTCGTATGCGTCAAGTTTTTTTTAACTCACGTTACAGAAAATTTCAAATACGTAGTTCAAATTTTACTATACAAGAAGGGTAAAAATTGGAGACAGTAAAATTTAGCATGTACGTTCAAAAATTTACCTACTGCCGGCTAAAAATTACCAACCGCGCCGTACGTTATTTTTACGGTGCTGGCACAGTAAAATTTACCTGCGTCAACCTCGGAAGAAAAATTCCCTATAAGGCTGGTAAAACTTAAATTCTTCGATTGAAGAAATCCTTAGTGAAATGTATTTTTTCTTCAAAAACTGGTACTATAATAATCATAATAATAACCGAAATAACAATAACCATAATAATAATAATGAATATTATTTACTATTGAAAAATTGGTACAAATTAATGCTGTTTGTTTTTTGTTGGGAACATTTTTTTCTTCCATATAAATTGGTATATTCAACAAACGGATAAGGAGACAAATTTAATCATTAGAATTTATTTTTCGTTTAATACTAACATTTATTTATAATACATTTTGTACCATCGTAGGCTCGAGTGATGTGACTAATTTGCGCACATATTACTTCGTCATCATTTAACACGATCGCTACGTTTCACTTTCTCGCAACGAGACACTGCATGCGACTGAGGCTTCAGGCGAAACTGAACCGGCGATGTACGCAGTTTAGACGAAATTTTTTTGGGAAGTCCCATCGTGCCATAAAGAAATCGCGCTCCCCTACTTACCCCCACCACCATACCATTCTGAAGTGAAAGGAATGAAGGGGAATTTTTACAATGCAGTGCCTCAAAATTCCCGTACCGTACCGCACGATAATTTTAACCAAGCGCGCACGATAATTTTTACCGAGAGCACAATACATTTTCCTATAACATTCATTAAATTTTATAATAAATCTTAAAATAACTTTTATAAAGACGATACTTTTTTATAGACATTTCTGAAACGCATAAAATACTAAAATGCACAGTAAAATTTCGCTGATATTATATATTTTTCAAATTTAAGTTTTGCGTATTTTGTTACACATCGAAATTTACTAGAAAATCTGGTAAAATTTTCTATCTGAAGAAGAAATTTTATTTTATTTTCGTGAAAATCTGTGTTCTACCCAACAATAATAAGCGAAGTTTCAGGGTTGTCATCTGGTTACCGTTACTGCACGGTAATTTTTAACATTTAATGCTCTCCGTGCACACACACACAAAGGGTGTCTGACATATATATATATATATATAAAATTGACCTGACATTTTTATTTATTACTAAAACGTATTATTTTTATTCGAAAAATACAAATATTTTTATTTTAATATAAGACACAAACATGGAGGTTATAATATCCGATAAATGGTCGCCTCGTCCCTGTTTACTCGTTTGACGAAATTTTCAACAACATGTTGGCATAATTGCGGACTAATTTCATTAATGATGCTTCCAATTGCTTCCTCGAGCTTCGTGATGGTCTGTGGATCATTGGCAAACACTTTTCCATTTATAAAAACCCCAAAGACAGAAGTCCTCTGGTATCAAGTCGCACGATTTTGGTGGCCAATTCACATAATCGCGGCGCGAGGTAAGACGACCATGAAACTTCGTCTACACTAACTGCATTGTTTCACTCGCAGTGTGGCAGGTTGCGCCATATTGTTGAAAGACCACTTCTTCCAAGTCCATGCCGTTTATGCCATTTGTCGGATATTTTTCATATACTTCAAATACACTTTTCAAAAAATCGAAAAAATATCTATCGATTAATTTCTCGTTTTTTCAATTCTTCTGATTGTCCTATCAAAGAAATCGAGTGAGAATTTACCGGGAAGGTAGATTTTTCAACAATTTCAACGAACTCAAGAAATATAATTCACCAATCGTTTTTTGCCTCGATACGATGTGTATATAATCATTGCGGAGTGTTGGCCATTTAAATAGTATTGTGGGAAACATGTCGAAAATTCGTGACGAGAGGGAGAGAAAGAGAGGGAGAGAGAGAGAGAGTCAGGGAGAAGTGACGGAG
>OX632366.1:24348707-24451908 GCA_951751655.1 Ophion costatus | reverse complement strand
AATTTTTATCTCGTACATGATATTATAATCCGCAATTTTTTAAAAATAATTCGTTCACTTTGACACAGACTCGTGTAGACGAATGTCTTTAAAATTACGTCAATAATAAATATATACACACAAACACACACACACAGTCATGTATATACGAGAAAAGGTAGTGTAAAGACATGCGTCTTTATATATATATATATATATATATAGGTTCCTTCTCGCCAACTTCCGACCTCGACTAGATACGTGACGGTTCCTTCGAGCTCAACTTCTGCCCACTATACATATACGTACCGAAGCGCAATCTTGTTTGCTCGTCTGTGCTAAGCACATATGTATTTGAGTCTATATGTATATGTATATGCCGTCATGTGCGGTGAAGAGTCAAAAGGACTTAGGCCGCAAGCACTAAATGATTCAGGAGTATTCTCAGGAACTAGGCTTGCTTGTCTTGCTTCCGCGCTCTCTCAGCGACTCTTAGGCGAATAAGGTTAGTACCGGGACAGCGGTACACCCATTATTTATCACTCGTATTCGACTCGCGGTCGTATAAATCAGCCAAATTTGGGCGGCATCTTTGAGCGCCTGGACACGAGAGCTATCTTGATGATGACGAATCGACGCGGCGATGAGAATCATCCCGAATCATTGGGGCATTCTGGGGACGTACGATTTGCACGAGTTGTTAAGGATCTTGAGTCCCAAATCGAAAAGGATGATAAAATTCTGAAAATTTGGTATGTTTTTGTATGAAGTATTTCAGAGGTCGTGTAAAAATTTCACGACAATTAGGAAGCTCGTTATTGAACAATTAACATTCACAAATTAAATGTTGTTTTATGGAAACTGATGTAACTTTGCAATAAGTTTTTTTTTTGACCTCTCAATTTTATAATATCTACAATTTACTGAAAGCAACGGAAACAAAACGAAGTTTATTGATAAATTTTTTTTTATTTCTTTTAAAAATTGTTCTTAACAAAATGTTAATGTTTAATAACGAGCTTCCTAATCGTCGTGAAATTCTAACACGACCTCTTAAATACTTCATACAAAAACATACCAAATTTTCAGAATTTTCTTATCATTTTTTATTTCAACCCTTAAGGAGGTTGAAGTAATGACGATAGAATTCTGAAAATTTGGTATGTTTTTACATGAAGTATTCAGGAGGTCGTGTAAAAATTTCATGACGATTAAGAAGCTATTTATTGAACAATTAACATTAACATGTTTCATAGGGCACCCTTAAGGGTTAATCACTCGACGCACTTTTGTCATGAGTGAGAGTTCGAATTCGAATTTTCGAACGATTTTCAAACATCAATCATCGAACTTTAAATATGTGTCTACGCTTATCTTTATTTTTGTCATTGTCATTGTATTATCTTTGTTATCAAGGTTCACAAAAAAGGAAAAAGTTTTTTGCCGAAGCTTTTTCCTCCGTGGTTTAGTCCGTCGAACATTTTACCGAAACGAATAGTCGGAGATTTTCGAAAAGCCCATTCAACATGCCCCCCCGCCCTCGACGGATGTTTCCGCGCATTTCAGTCCCAAGGTCCGCCTTGGCGATCTTCTCTCGTACAGGACACACGGAGAAACCAAACAGCCGTCGAGCAAAGTTAAATCCTTTTTACTATACTTACACTATAGTATCGTCGTATCCCCGAGTAACATTCGATTTTTTCGCCTTCGCTTCCCTTCAATTCTCATCCTCCTTTCTCTCTCTCTCTCTCTCTTTCTCTCTCTCTCGGTTTATCCCCCTTAGGTCTTTTCTGCTGGTACACTCATCGTATTCATGGACTGAAGGATCAGTATGTATAACACAATAGACCAAGCCGGGGCATTATGACGAAGGACAGGACTTTGTGTACTTATGCGCAGTACACATATATCTATATACACACACAAGAAAAACTGATTTTGAAGATATTCGAATTTGAGGATACGCCTTGAAATAATATCACATTCATTTGGCGAGCTCAAAATATTATTTCCTCGCATTTATATGTGTCCTATATCATGTCCTACTAAACTACTCCAAAAAATTAGAGGAACGGAAAACTTCAAAAATATTTTTAGTGTTTTTTGAAGCGCTGTATCTGTGTAAAAAATGATCGTATCAAGATTTTGAAAAAAGCAAGCTGAAGCTTGAGGTTGTTAGTTTTGAGAGCTTTTTGAGAAAAAAATTGTGCGCTACGGTTATCGCGCAATCGTAAGAATTAGCGCGAGACCAAAATCTTCCTTTTTTTTGTTTTTTTCTTCGAGGGTCCACGGGCTCGGGTAATTTTTTTCCAGCTAAATCAATGCATAGGTCAGTTAGCTTGTAGATTCAGCTTCAATTTTCTTGTCTCTCTGCGTCAATTTTTTGCTGAGATGTCCGACTTTGGTCGACAAAGGATCCTTTTGTCTTTGATTATCGATATCTCAGCAACAAATGATCGCACAGGTAATTAAAGGACTGCTTTGAATAAATTTCCTCCAAGGCCCTTTTATTGATCTTTGAGAAAAAATATTTTTCAAACGTTAACATTATTTTGAAAAAAGTTTCGGTAAACAACAATGAATCAAAAGTTTATGTAAGCTTTTACTTTTTTCCATTTTCGATCAATTTGTTGACGAATAACAACCAAAATCGTATAAAAAATGAGTAAGTATTGTTTCCTGAAATGCTTTACGCATCAATTTTAAAATTCTACAAAAATGTAATTCCTTTTTAATTTTTCGAAAAACCAATTCCCAAATTTAACAAGTAACTAGTGCAAAGTTGTGAAAAAGTCGAAGGAAATTTCGTCTTTTCATTTTGATGATGATTACACGATGTTTAGGAACAATACCCTTGTGCCTTTAATTGTTTAGTAAAACTTTGATCAATTGGTCCGGAAAAACGGTTCGATGGATAAATTTGAAAATATAGAGGGCTATTGGGGGTATTTTAAGGTAAAAAAAACCCTGGCAATTTTTGTTAAGTAGTGGTTAGTTTACTGAACAACCATAAAAAGTCATATTTTGTACTTTTTTCCAATCTAATATTAAAGGTGAAAAAAATCCCAGAAAACAATAAAAGTATCTTGTAGGAAATTTGTTCCCGTTTTCAAAGCTGCTTTTTAATTCCCTGAGCGATCATTGGTTGCTGAGATATCGATGATCAAAGACAGAAGGATCCTTTTTTATTCAAAGTCGGATAGCTCAGCAAAAAATTGACCCAGGGAAACAAAAAAATACATTGAAGCTGAACATTGAAGTTAACTGGCCTATACATTGATTTAACAGAAACAAAACTCCAATCCCGTGGACCCAGAAAAAAAACCAAAAACCAAGAAATCTCAAAACTAGAAACTTCAAGCTTCAAGCTGTTTTCTTTTCATCACGACACGATCATTTTTCACACACATACAGCGCTTGAAAAAACACTTAAATAGTTTGAAACATTTTCTGTTCCTTTAATTTTTTGGAGCAGTGTATATGTATATGTACGTAAGGAGAATACCGGTCACTGCACCTTATAATATGCAGTCTGAACTTATGTCCCTCTTAGTACGCATAGTAACGTTTACAACAATACACATAGACGGATATTCTATACGTTGCTCGCGAATGGCGATATTGTGCTACCCCAATTCACCCTAAGAATCTCTCATTCTCTCTCACTCTCTTTCTCTTTCACTTTCGCTTTCGTTCTCTCTTTCCCTCTCTCCTAGGGCGCTACGAGATATATCTAACCATCTATGTATCTCTCTCTCTCTCTCTCTCTCTCTCTCTCTCTCTCTCTCTCTCTCTCTCTCTCTCTTTCTCTCTCTTTCTCTCTCTCTCTCGCTCTGACGTTGGGACGGGGGGGGGGCTCGGAAAAGGAATTAGGAATTAAATTCAACACTCGAGAGTCGGATACTCGTTCGAACCTCGAACCTTCTCATTCAGTCTCCTGTACCCGTAACATCCGACTCAATCGCGCCCTTTGTCACGGGATGAGCGTCGCGATCGGGCACGGGGAATTGTACGCACGTCCGTTTCCATTATCCCGCGTACGTACCCGATACGCGCATTTTTTCAAAGCCTCCTCCGAGAAGCAATTTTCATGTGATCGGCACTCCCGTGATCGAGGGGAAAACGATCGACTTCTGTACCATTTCAATGGCATATCCGATGAGAAATTCTGCGGTAATTACAAATTTCATGGAGTTTTTGTTGAAAGCCCATAATTACGCTGGCTAACCTCGAACAACGTCTTCTTCCACACTCTGGATGATTTTTTTTTAAATTGTGCATTTAGGGTTTCTAAAGGCCTTCTAGGGCATTTAAAGTTTCTTCACCGAATCGGCAGTCATATATTTTACGTTTGGATTCGACACTCTACTCTGGGCTCATTTTCTTCATTATGGTTTCCTCTTTAAAATGCCGTTTGATTCATCAGGCTTCGATTATTCTTTTATTTTTGGCAAAATTTCAAAGCCGGACCATCAATTTTTGCCTTTTTTTTTTTTTCTATAATGCCCCTTTGCTTCTTTTTCGGCCATTTTTCAAGTGCACTTTCCGGGAGATTTAATTGAGGTATCGTGATGAACCCTACGACATTTCCTCAGTCTATCAAAATTCTTTATGGAAGACCCCATTGAATTTATGTCACTCTAATAGAACCGACGCTATAGCTATTTTAAAGTTGGCGATTTTGACGATTCCGGAAAAGTGGCCAGAAGCGTCGATTTTTTTTGCAAACTGCTACTCTTTCAGAATGTATCCGATGTAACATTTTCCGCCCGTTATGAATATTGCAGAGGTTTTATCCAAACTACAAAATTACGCCGGCAAAATGCGAAAAATGCAGATTTTAAAAGTTGGACAATCGATTTCATCATCAGTTGGCGTACAAAGTTGTCGCCTGACAAAACGTCATGACAAATTTGGGCGAGAATTCGAAAAATATCCTTCTTGAAAGAAAAGACTCTTCGAAGTGCATCGCAAATGACAGTGAATAAAATTCGTAATTTTCAAATGTCAACGACTCCCAGCAATGTCGAAACAAAGGGTCGCTTCGCAAATTGGTCGTTACGTATTTCGTAGCAGAGTTTCCGACCTCGGGTTTTCGATAAAAGACTACCGTCGACTTGCCGATTTGGCGTTTCGCAAATACGCCAACACAATTTTCAAAAGCGTCGTACCCGATTCGAGAACAAAAAACAACCTGAGAATTTCTCTAACCCGCACAATGGCAACAGTGGCTCGAGTAAAAGGTAAAGAAAGAAGAAACAAAAAAATCACCACGAACAACGAGGAAAATGGGAAATATGCATGGCGAAAAGTTGCGAGAGTGCTCCGGCGATCAATTAAATTTTTCATCGTGGTAGCTGTGTACGGAAACGAGAAGAGAAAGCTTTCGAACGCGTCGTGACGGGCGAAACGAGTTACAAAAAAAAGAAGAAAAAAAAAACGTTCGTCGCTTGCGAACCGGAGAACATTTTTATGCATCGGACGTTTTCCAGCCTTTATTAGCACATCGTAGTTCAGTGCGACGTAAACAGAAAAATGGCGGAATGCAAAAAGGCGTTTGAAATGAGACTCGCGGCGTCGAATCCTTCCGAGCAACTGCCACGTATGTATACATGTGTATATATATACACATATGCGGAAATGCGATCAGGTACGAATATACGTCCGCGAAAGTTTTCCCGTTTTTCTCGTATAGCGTATATTCCCCGTTCAACTCTCACGTCCGCACTGCCACCTCTTTACAACACAATGTTTTCCACCCCGTTTTCCCCAGCTCCGAGCGTTTTCTTTGTCCCTCTCCCCTCTCTATATACAGGATGGTCAAAAAATTGCGTTCAGTCTCTGCAGAGCAGGTAGATCGTAAAATTCCACAGAGAAAAGTCCTTAACCATTTCTTTGTTCGACGCATAGTTGCTCGAATAATCCGTGATGAGTGACAGCCAATTCCGTGCGCTGATCGGCTTGTGGCTCGAGCTCGAGCCTATGCGGTGTGACTGGGGGCGGGGCCCGCGCTCGCCCGTTCGGTGCTCCCCCCACCCAGCTCGTACGTTCCGATCTACTGGCACTGCGGATTGGTTGCCATTGACTAACTGATATCTCCGCCACTGTGCGTCAGAGAGAAAAATGAATAAGGCGCTTTTTGTTTAGAATCGTACGATCTATGCAAGTAGTAGAGGTCCGACTTGACTTTTGAGACACACGGTGCATCCTCGAGATATTGGTTCATACGAACGTCGCACATCGTTCGTACCGAGTCAACCTCTCGCAACAACGCACTCACACACATTATGAAATAAACTTTTCACCCACCCTATATTCGTCTCTTCTCTCGCATCGTATTATTCGCCAGCGCAAAAAGATATTGCTTAATTTTTCATCAAACATCATTGTTCATTCCGCACTTGAGGTAGCTTCGAGAAGAATTTCCTCGTTATTTCCTCGGTAAACATACTCAGAAATCATGCCACCAATACGAACAAAGTTTCGAAAGAGATTTAATTTTTTCCCGCATTATTACAATGTCAGTGGATGGATTCGAATAACGTTGGGTGTGTAATTCCCCACATTCGTAATTTTCGACGGACAGTTTGAGACCTTTCATCCCCGTACTTCGCACGTGGGCGACAAGCAGGGGTGGGGGATTAACACGGATTTAGATTTTCGATTTTCAGCCTCAATGAGTTCGCGCGCGGACGTTACGTGCGTGAAGTACGTACAATCGAAGGGTCTCGCGATCCTTATCAAGATCAGCTGCGATACGAGGATTACTCGTTTCGCTGCAAGGGTGTGAAGAGCTTTTTGGACAGAGGGAGAGAAAGAGGGACGGATAGATAGATAGATAGAGAGCGTGCGATAGAGAGCTGAAGAGAGAAAGAGGGAGATGCACGAAAAATTGCATCGGATGAGCCCAGCTTCGTGAGTGAACTTGACACGACGTAAAACAGCAGAGATACCCATCTCAAATGGGGTCCACTGGGAAAAAAGATAAAAAAAGAAGAGTGAGCGAGAAGGAAGAACGTATGATCACGAAGTATATAAGTAATAATATTAATAATAATAACACTATTAATAGTTATTATCATTATTCTTGAAAATAAAAAAAAATAGTATATTAAAAATACTGGCGAGTCAATAATAATAACAATAATAAAATATTAATTAACATTATCGCTATGATTATTTATACACATATATATATAGAGTCTCTATATCCGGTAAGAAAAAATATATAGAGAAAAAGAAGGAAAAAAGAACTGACAGCAAAACGAAATTAAGGAAAGGGCAACCAAAAGAAACAAGCAAGAAACCAAAGAGAAAATAAAGGAAAAAGAGTTATTGAAAAAAAATACGAAGACTGGCTGACATAATAAAGCAAGACAGAGAAGGGGCAGGTTAGTATCTACCTCATCGGCGTACCTCAGGAACGAGGCTCGCTCGGACTGTACGCGGCTGTTGCATGCAGCCGCGCGCTTTGCCATATTAAAATCACATTATGGGGCCCGTAACTCCGTGCGAGAGCGCGACCGCGCGCACGTTTGAATATTCGTGAAATGCTAGTTGCACCGGGGCGCACCCTGGATTATATGAGTTTTAATAAATTTCTCTCGGGCGTTATGACCTCGTACCTCGGGTACGTTCATACACGGGGTGCACCATGGTGTGCGGTTGGGGAGGCCCTCTCCGCACGTGACTCTCCCGCTCCCACGCCCCTCGCCTCGCCACCCGCGCAGCGACGTGTTTCACGTGCATTAAACTCGTATATGCAATATATAGGCACTACCGCGCGAAGTGGCATCGATTTTTTCAAAATCCCATTCGCTTCGCGCCGCCCTTCATTTTCTTTTATTCGAATGATATTTTAATAACAATGCATAAATCCCCGTTGCTTTGTTTCCATTTTTAAATAGTCTGATTTGTCATTTTTGAAATTGATAGCCGTTGTGAGTTTTTGCTGCGAGATATTTTTTGCTACTTTTCATCGCGCATTTTAAGGCTCCATTACGTATTTACGTTTTCATTATTTGATTAAAATTTTTATTTACACGTTTTTAGTCACATACAGTTTTTTGTCTTAGCTGTGTATTTTGTTTTATGACAGCTGAAGGTTGCTCGCGGTTAAATAAAAAATATTTTCTATTACGTATTTCCATGTTTATATGAGGTAATTTTTATTTTCCATCACGGATGTTTATTTTCATCTGGGTATTTCTTTTTTTTCGTTTACTGTTACGCTGATGATGTCAGTTATTTTATTTGACAAATTACTGTCATTATCAACTACGCGTTAAAATATTCGACTAGTAATCAGTAAATTCCTAACGTAATGTAAAAACGCATTTTAATGCTCCATTACGTATTTACGTTTTCATTATTTGATTAAAATTTTTATTTACACGTTTTTAGTCACATACAGTTTTTTGTCTTAGCTGTGTATTTTGTTTTATGAGTGCTGAAGTTTGCTCGCAGTTAAATACAAAATATTTTCTATTACATATTTCCATGTTTATATGAGGTAATTTTTATTTTCCATCACGGATGTTTATTTTCATCTGGGTATTTCTTTTTTTTCGTTTACTGTTACGCTGATGATGTCAGTTATTTTATTTGACAAATTACTGTCATTATCAACTACGCGTTAAAATATTCGACTAGTAATCAGTAAATTCCTAACGTAATGTAAAAATAAAGGATAATTAGCAATGAAAAAAATACGAGCAAAATACACAGGATCGCCCGTGTTCAGGCAATCGCATAGAAGTTTTCGCTTATGTTTAGCGATCTACATTTGTGGAGGGTTTTGGGCAACCGCTGCTTCATTTATGAATGGTGGTTTCGCGCGTTGTTTGTAGCCACGGATCGGGCGTTGAATTTGTTTTTTTTTCTTCTTTCATCTGTCACAAATCTCCCAAAGAGCATTAAAATATACTCTGCATTTGCGTCGCGGGTCGTTCCAGCAGGCCGAGAAAAAATAGCGCTCATGTGTGAATAAGGCTTTCCACCGGAGCTTTAGTGGGAGAGTTGAGCACAATGGGACAGCGGCATTGGCAATAGAGATGTATCGAACACGTGGGCGATGGATTGTTCGGTGGGTACTGCAAAGCGAGCCACGTGGCTCTCATTCTTTACTCTCTGTCTCTCGCTCTCTCGTTCTATGGTATTCGTATTATTATAATCGCAATAATACACAAAAATATCTAAATTATTATTATTATTATTATTGTTATTATTATGAATAACCATAAGTTACTAGTTATCAATCATTTTCAAAATTTAACTAATTATTAATAATAATAATAAGAATAATGAAGATTCATAATTATTACCATTATGAGTACTAATATTTGTATTGTTTTGGTCTGACATATTTTACTTTTTATTTAATTTTATCATAACAACAATTTGTAAATGTCGTATGGTAAATTGAAAAGTACAATATAACATAAAAACAAAATTAATATTGATGCTCATTATAATAATGAGTAACCTTAATTTTATTAAGTTTTTAAAAGTATTAGTATGACATAAGGAATATCCATGAATTTCGCGATGAAAATATTATAATTTATAATTTATGATGAGTATGTATATAAATATTTGGCGTGGGATCATATCTCTTTGGGTCAATGTTGGGTTCGGTTTTACACCCGCCTTGGTTGATAAACGAAGTTTCCCACAATATTGACTTCGTGCCCTTTGACGCAACGGACATTTTTCTTTTTGACAACTGTGTATCTAAATTGCATCACAGGATTACCAGGACATAATGGAAGCTTATCGGACTATTTATCTCTCCATCTCGGTCCCTCTCCCATGTCTCCTGATCGATCGACTTCCCTGATGTTAAGTGCGTTGAAAAATCATTCTCGGAAGAATAAAAAAAAACAAAAACACCCCACGAGACGAATTCTTCTGGGGCCAGAGATCCCCGGGGAGTATTGAAAAATTGCGAGAGCGAGAGAGAGAGAGATTCGTGTACATGGTGAGCTGGAACATCGTGGGAGGGTGATCGCTGTTGAGCGGTGAAAAATTGTTATATAAATGCGATATCGAATCGTATCGTTTTGTTTTCATTTTCGATGTGGGATCGACAACGATCATCGCGATCATTAGAGCTGCATCGACGGGGGGCCCTCTCTCTCGCTCTCTCTCTCTTTCTCTTTCTCGGGCGTCCCTTTCGCGAGAACCCCTACGACGATTCCGTGCGAGAGATCGAGCCGCAATAAAATCCTGGGCTTTGTTGCAATACGTCGCGGCTAGACCACGCGCCGTGTTTTCTGGCGAAGCAGCGCGAAACTCAGGCCCCTCGTTCGCTTTTTTTTTCTTCGTGTCCCTCCCACCGCAGAGCACGATCTAGCCGGATAAAAAATCCAACCCGTGTCCACAGCACGGCGATTCGCACCGCGTTTATTTTACTTTTATTTAATTTCCCGGTCCGAGAATTCGGAGATTCGGGAGCGAGCGAGAATCTCGAGGAACATAATCACCCTTAAGATTTTTCGAAAAGATTCTGGGCGTGTCCAGCGGGCAATTTGGCCGGCGTTTTAAATCGATTTTTAAAATCAGTTACGATGTTTTATAAGACCAATATTGTTGACATTAGTACATTTTGACGTCATCGTATTTTGTCGGTGACGAAAGAAAACTGGTAACGAATTGGAAGTAATGAGAGTAAAAAAAGTAAATGAAAAAATAAACGATTGTTCTGACAGTGGTAGGTTTTAAATAGTGAGAGAAGGGAGGGAGTGGTAGAAGAGTAAAGACTCGTAACACACGTGGGGGTTAGTTGTAAGGGATGAAATGTATACCGAGTAAGGCGAGGGGGATGGTAAGCTAAAAAGATACAGAGCGAGGGAGAGAGAGAGAGAGAAACGAAAACACTGGTATTTGTACTGGCCTTCGGCCAAATCCAGCCTCATCAAAACGTCGGAAAGACGACACGGTAGAAAAGCGGGCATGATGGAAGGGGGACAGAGAGGGAGAGAGAGAGTGAAAGTGAGTGACTCGCCTGACAACCCACTCTCAATTTTATCCCTTGAGCAACCTGTCCTGAAAAATCCTCAGACCTGTCTCGTTCCCGAAGCTTCCTGTCTTGCCATTTTTTGTTTTCCGTTATTTTTTTTTTTTTTTCATATCTGTTGTTTATTTTTCATATCTCCGTATCCTTTCTCGACTCGCTGTAATTCTCATCCTCGTTGCTCCTGCGTGCTCCTTTTTCGGCAATGCAGGAATAAAGGGGCGCGTCGAGATACGCGTGTCCACACAAACTCACGCGAAATGGTGAAAAGAGGAAACACGGAGTGCAATTGTTTCAACAATTCTTTTCGCCCTTTACATTTTGTATGTACATACAGGGTGGCCCGAAATGTGACGTTCGAAAGAAAAATCTACGTACTACCATCTCTTTTTTACATTTCGAGTAAAAAAACATTTTCTCCCCCTTGTGTATGTACTTCCCCCGCTATTTTTTTGTCATCTGCTATACCCTTATGAAGTACGCTGACAAGCCATAAATAAATTGACACATGAAGACTAATCTAGGCACCTTAGATTTTGATCAAAAGTTTGAAAGGTAAGATTGAAAGGATTGACTAAAGTCCAGATGAGAAAACAATACTCATACTAGTCTAAGTGATTCCCAATTGCTTCGAAAAACTTCCGACAGGAACGTAGATATAGCCAAAAGAGAAAAAAAAAGCTATGCTACAGAAAATTTGGGGAAAAAAATTTAAATGTTTTTTCCTGGAAAAGTAAAGAAGACCGCAGTCCATAGATGGATGGTGAATCGGATAGGTATTGATCCAAGGCATCTGGATTATTATTTTGGACGTCACTTTTCGAGCCACCCTGTACACATGGGGAAGGACGACAGCTACGCTTTCGTTCACGCAGCCTCGAACGCCAAATATGTATGTACATCGTGCGTGGGCTTTACGACGCTCTGCGAGGTCCACCGAGATGAGGGCTCGAGAAAGGAGCCTGGGCTGCTTCGCCGCTCAAAAGGACCTTTTTGTTATCACGCCCGTGCATACATCCCTTTGTTACTTCGTGCACCACTTGTTTTTTTTTCGCCTGCTTTTCACTTTTTTCGTCCCTTCGTTCTTTTTTTTTTTTTTTGTAGCCCAGACTTCGGACCGCGTGGGTTGCAATGCATAACGTGCTCCATTATACACGGTGGCCACGGAAATATATTTATACGTGTGTGTGTGACAATTCCTCTGCATGCTTATTAATACGCGCACACGTACGTGACGCGCATGAACACGGGGCTATATGAGCGACGAACCCGCCGGTTACACAATCGTTAATCAGTACCACCATTGACGGACGCAACGATATCTGCATGCCGAAAATTATCGCTACCCAGCCATAATAATTGGAGCGAGTTGGCAAAAGCACGCACTCACGCTTCAGTTATGAACTCCTTCCCTCTCTTTCGTCTAATTTTCATTGTATACATGGATACGTAAATATATATATATATGTATGTATATTGCAGTGTATTTGAACCGGAGAGGACAGACGGCATACTCTCGAATTAAGGGAGCTTTCCAGTGTGAAATTTTCAAAAAATCGATTTTTTTTTTGCTTTATCGAATAGTATACACTCTTCCGAATATTCCCTGAAATTTTCATGCCGAAATTCAGATTATTTCGGTTACTGTACAGCATTTCTTGGAAGAAGGCAACGGAGCGCTACAGCTACAGCGAAACTTTGAACGCGTTTTTCTCGAAACAGCATTTTTCAAAACGGTGTCCAACTTGGAGGGCAGAGTTTTAAAGCTATCGAGTTGAATTTTTTACACAATATTCTTAACGTCATTGTTTATCGTGCTATGGAAGCTTTTTTTTTTTTTTGACATCTTCCTATTTTTTTGTAAAAAAAACTGCCAAAAAAAATGCTAAAATCGATACTTTTTGTTCAAACCGACGCCATTTTTGAAAAAAAAAAAAGCCTCCATAGCACGAAAGCCAATTATATACCGATCAATAATCTTTTTGTGTTTTTTGTTTCAGATCAAAATTGTGACCCCCAACGTGGACACCACATCCAAGTGCATTTTCTGCAACAATTGTTTCATCATTTTTATAGATATTAATTAATAAATAAATCGATCTTTAAAAAATTGTTTTGTATTCTTCAATACCCAATTAATATACAAAAAAAAAACCAGACCGATTAGATTATTTTTTCTTTAAAAAAAAAAATCGCGAAAAACAGCGATTTTTCGGGCTGTCACACTGGAAAGCTTCCTTAAAAGTTGGCATTACACATGATGAGGAGTATCCAGATCCTCGGTACAACTCCATATATGACATATGTCACCTATGCAGGAACGTTCGGAAAAATTTTGTCATCTATGGAGGAACATTAGAAAAAGCCCTATTTGATTTCAATAGATCCTGCTGAAATTGAATATTTTCCTTTGGCCGTGCAAACACGCGATTTCTCTACGGACAACAAAGAGCTCGGATGACTACGTGAGAAGAGGGGCGCCGTGTATTACGAGCTGCTGAAGACGTCGGAAAGCATCACTGGGGAACGTTATCGTCTGCAACGATGCGTTTGAAGCGAGCTCTGCACAAAAGGAGGCTGGAATGAGACAAGTCGAGAGTCGCCGTGACAAGGTGATTTTGCAGCACGACAACATCAGACGGCACGCTGCTCAACCGGTCAAGAAGTAGGTACTTGGAAAAAGTGAAGTGGGAGATCCTAGCCCACCCGCCATATTCCCCAGACATCGCCCCTCCGATTATCAGTCGTTCCGGTCAATGCATTCAGCACTTGAGGCTCAGCACTTCGTCACGTCTGAAGGACTCAACATATGGCGAGATGTCTTGCCTCTAAAGAAGCCGATTTCTTCCTGTGTCGAATACTATTGTTGGTAGGAAGATCAGCCAAAGTTACCTCCTCCAATAACCGTGTCTAGACCGGCTGAGGCAAGGCTGAGGCAAGGCTGAGGCAAGGCTGAGGCAAGGCTGAGGCAAGGCTGAGGCAAGGCCGAGGCACTTCGAATTAAGTAACTTGTCGATTTCCTACTGTACCATTATATATTTTCTTTCACTCCAGCATAAACGGTTTCGTATGAAACCACCTAATAAGACAACTGTGCAAATATGTCCCAAATATGTTCCCAATAATACGGTATTCCATTAGCGCGTAGGTATTC
Source organism: Ophion costatus (assembly GCA_951751655.1). Lineage (NCBI taxonomy): Eukaryota > Metazoa > Arthropoda > Insecta > Hymenoptera > Ichneumonidae > Ophion > Ophion costatus. Next base: position 24,437,761 of record OX632366.1, on the reverse strand, counting down.
CCAGCTTCCCCGAGCTCTACAATTGTTTCAAATACGTGCCACTGTATTATCGCATATCCCGACCTCACAATAATATGGAATCGTATTATTTTATACATGTACATATAATTCAATGCTACAACGATTCGGAAGCGTATTATAGTGATGTACTCATTGGTTTACGCGGATATTATGCTCGCTGAAGCCTCATCGAAATTCGAAGCCTCGCATTCCGGGGCTTCGTCAAAGGGTTAAACGCGTGTGAATGCTTGTTCGTATCACCACGCAATGATCTGCAGTCCGAAAGATTCAAACCCCTCTCTCTGGGTGTCACTCTCTCACAATAAACGTTTGGGTTTAAGTACATAAAATTTACGCATGTACAAATGCAGTTGTGTATGCGAAGTTTCCAGTCAATCGTTCAGGGTAACAATGGAAAATGAATGAAACTTATCGACTACGCACACAAATTCTTTGGCAATCGTCAGTCAACTTTCTTTTTAATTTTTTCAATATCATCAATGCTCTGCTATTGTCACGATTGTACAATAAACACTATAGTGGCAATTACCATACAATAAATTTGGATATTAACAATCGATGTAGAAAGAATTGTAATAATTGTAACGATAATTGCCGTTCGAATAATAATAAAAATAATAATAAAAACAACAGCAACAATCACAATAATAAAATCCATCGTAGCATTTACCTCAATAATCTTAGCTCGCTATAATAATACTATGCATTGTCAAATTTACCATAATTCACTATAACAATAATAATAATAACTAATAAAATAATAATAATAACAATAACCGCAATAACCAGCGTAAAAATTACCATCACAATAATAATCATTATTCTGGTAATAATTTCTCACAATAATTAAAACTAATTATTATAATAAATAAATTAATTATTAAAATAAAAATAATAATAATAACAACAGCAATAATCACAATAATAAAATCCATCGTAGGATTTACCTCAATAATCTTAGCTCGCTATAATAATACTATGCGTTGTCAAATTTACCATAATTCACTATAACAATAATAACTAATAAAATAATAATAATAACAATAACCGCAATAACCAGTGTAAAAATTCCCATCACAATAATAATCATTATTCTGGTAATAATTTCTCACAATAATTAAAATTAATTATTATTCTTTCAATAATTATTTTTTAATTATTATATTATTATTTTCATAGTATATATTATATTATATAATTATTATCTAATTATTATTTTAAAAAATTAGAATACAATTATTAAAAATAATTAAAATTAAAACAATAATTAATAATGAATACCATAGCCGTAATTACCACAAGCTTAATGAGCACCGTAACGACAATTCATGAAATATTCGTAGGCCATGCATGCAATTTTCGTCCACCAACGATCTCATCGCCTGACAACTTTCCAAAGACGCAAACTCCATTAATTATCGCCGCTCGGTTGAAACTATTCGGAAGTGCGTGATCGCTTTTTACAAGCGAGTGTATGGGAAGGGCTGAGCGGTAGTTGCGTTTGGCCGGCGTGTTGCAAACCACGCGAGGGTGTTGAATAATAAAAAATAAAAAAACAACATTAAAATAACAACGTCCACGTTGTCGGCGTAACGCAAACGCGCGGCGAAATGGGGATGTTAGTTTGGTGTGCTTGTGTATCGATCAATGACGAAAGGGGTGCGCTGTGCGAGCGGGCCAGCGCTAGGCGGTCGGGACAGGGGCGAGGGGGACGGCATCAATCAATACAGGGCGGGAGCCGCTTCAAGTCAGGGATCAGCCTTATCTGCAGCACGCATGCACACGCACACTGCGCAACGTCCTACGCCATCGACAAAATCAAAATAAAGCGAGGAAAAATCTAATACTTTCCGCCCTGACTGTGCTTTTTTGTTTTCGAAATGAAACGTCATCGCGTGAGCTCTAAATGAATTTTGCGGGACAGTTTGACGTTTCGTCGAGGACGATTAAATTGATAAAAAGTACCGGGCAACTGGCGAGCGATTAAAACATCCGGTTCGTTTTTTTTCGCCGTTATCGGGCTCGATTTCGATTCTGTCCGAAAAAAACGCAATGATGAAACGTTGAGTGATTGACGAATCTCTTCATTTTTTCAATCCGTCGAAGCTGTTCTGTGAGTCTATTGACTATCGTAATAACTGCAATAATAATCAGAATAATTACTATAGTCGTAAATTCGAAAGCATAGTATTAATAGAAATAATTATTATTATTCTAATAAAAATAATTTATATGAAAAAATAATTATAACGAACGATTCTAATAAATCAATGAAAATAAAAAAAAGACGATAATAAGTAGAATAATCGTCATGATATCACAATACTTTATACTTATCTACTATATATATATATATATATATCTAAACTCTAACATATGTAAACACCAAGTTTATTCATTAGCGATAATTGCGTACGGGAACGACGATAAAATATCGAGGAAAATATGAAGAAATGAAATTTCGTCGACCTGTCGAAGGGTGAGTGACCACCCCTGTTTCGTCCCTTGTACACCTGCGTGCTCACTATCTCACTCACGTGGACAAATTATATCGACAGGATTCGGAGGAATTCGAAGTATCGGTCGCCGCCTGGCAACTCCCTTTTGTCTACCCTTCTCCCTTCTATAGTCGCCAATTTCTTCGGTAATTTAAGCTACGAACAACGAGTATAATTACTTATCGAGCCGGAAGATACGGAGCAGGACGGAGAGAGATAGAGACGGCGGGAGGGAGGGGGAGAGAGAGAGAGGGAGAGAGAGAGAGATACGGGATATAGCGAAAGTTGCAGTTTAATTGCCGTAAGCCATGTCGAGGGCTTTACGAGAGCTGTATGTCTTCATATCTCTCACGATGTGGCGCACAATCGAAGGGTATCCTCAGCCCTCCATCAATGTCGATAAGAAATATAGATACATTTTCTTCCCTTTCGTCCATATATGTATATAGATTGACCCATCGATCCAGCTATATATATATATATTCTCTTATACTCGTAGGGGATGAAATAAATATATATTTCTATATATATATACGCATGTGTACATAGGACCTACATATACGTATACACACACATATATGTAGACTAAATAAGCGTGCTTAACCGCGTCAATATTTCTATCGATCCAGCCCACACCCGCTGCTCTTCACCCTCATCATCATTATCACCGTTATCGCCTTCTTCTTCTTCCGCTCCCTCAACCTACTTCCGATCGTATTTATAAATCCATCTTCCGCCCTCTACCTCGACTTAGGATGGAAGAGGCGAAAAAAAAATAATGTGGGCAATTTTTATTTCATCTTTCAGTCTCTCCACTCTCTCTCTCTCTCTCTCTCTCTCTCTCTCTCTCTCTCTCTCTCTCTCTCTCTCTCTCTCTCTCTCTCTCCCTCTCTCTCTCTCACACCCGACCAAACAGAGGTCCACGATAATATAAGGAGTTACTTCTGTGAGAAGGGAATTTAAATTCAATGCACATGCACTCGATGGGCACGAGGAAAATTTTACATTAACAGAAATATGTATTCACACAGCCACACATACATGCATATATATATATATATATATTTATATTTGTGTGTGTGTGTGTGTATCAGCATCGATATGAAAAGAACGCGAGAGTAAAATATAAAAGCAACGAAAATATAATAAGCCTTGAATTATTAAGGGCCTCGTCGATATACCCAGTACTTCTGAGATTTTCATTTATTTTATTTTATTTTTTCACCTCGCCTGCTGCAAAGTGGTTAATTTGGTATTCGTATTGCTCGTCAGCCACAAAGATCCTACTTCGTTGATTTGTATTTACGTTTTCAAGTATATCGTCTGGCGAGGCGCGAATTTTCTCGGAGCCTCAACAATGCGAAAAACGCGCACAAAACAACTCAACGTGCGCTCACGTACGTGCATATATATATATATATATATATATATCTATGGCTAAAATTTTGTTCTCCGTGATACCGCAGCTCATCGCCTTTTACTCGCTGCCCTTCTGGCTCTTCATTCTCGCGACGGAATGCCAGCTATTTTTTAATAGCCGACGTAAGCTTGGAGCGGTGGCCAGCTCGGCGGCGCCGTCATTCTCCCTCGCACTCCCGACCGGTGTTGCTCCGATTTATACTTAAAAAAACACCGCAAGAGAAAGTGTGAGAGAGACGAAAACAACACTGGTGTCCGACGCGGACTTAATTAAGCAACGTTCATCGTCCGTTATTGCAGCCGGACGAGAAATGAGGGACGACGATAAAAATTGGAATAAAGGACGAGGGGATAGTTGAAAAAACAGAAAAAAAAAAGTCGCGAGCTTTTTTCTATTTCATGACAAAGATCAGTATAATGTCCGTTCTCATTGTTCATGCGATACCATGAATGTAATCGACGATAGGAGTAGAATAATAATAATAATGTTACACTTTTGAAAATAATAATTACAATAATAATAATAATTCATTCTAGAATTATAATATGTTATTATGCAGACACAACAACATTTAACAATGTTGTGATGTTTCCGTCTCCAAATTGTCTTTCCTTCTGTTTAAAATGAACATGAAAGCAAATATATCAACTCAATTCAATCACCGTCAGAAATTGTTGAGAAAAAATGCATCACCCGAATAGTCGGATGTTGCAGCTAGCATGTGCATCTTGTGGACTCGGAATGTCCTGTATACGTTCTTGATGTATATGAATATATTTATGCATGAGTAATCGTATAACGCACATTTCGCAGGATAAAATGTAGGAGCAAGTTAGGCACACACTCACACACACACGTACACACACACATATATATATATATATATATATATATATATATATATACACAGGCATACACACACACAGGTCTATATATATATATGCATCGAGTTTTGCCTTTGCAAGAGAGCAGACCCACGAGAATGGAGGACTGATTGCCACGCTAGATTTAACGCGGAATATATTCCCTCGGAGGACGAAATCCGTATCACATATATCGTGCACGTGAATATGCATGTATATGTATACACGGGGATACATCCGTCTATATACGCCCGGAGCAATACGCAACTGTAAACTTGCAGGACGAGACTAGTGACCATTAAGGATGTTGAGTCCCAAATCGCAAATGATGATAAAATTCTGAAAATTTGGTATGTTTTTGTACGAAGTATTTCAGAGGTCGTGTAAAAATTTCACGACAATTAGGAAGCTCGTTATTGAACAATTAACATTCACAAATTAAATGTTGTTTTATGGAAACTGATGTAACTTTGCAATAAGTTTTTTTTTTGACCTCTCAATTTTATAATATCTACAATATACTGAAAGCAACGGAAACAAAACGAAGTTTATTGATACATTTTTTTTAATTTCTTTTAAAAATTTTTCTTAACAAAATGTTAATTTTTTAATAACGAGCTTCCTAATCGTCGTGAAATTTTAATACGACCTCTTAAATACTTCATACAAAAACATACCAAATTTTCAGAATTTTCTTATAATTTTTTATTTCAACCCTTAAGGAGGTTGAAGTAATGATGATAGAATTCTGAAAATTTGGTATGGTTTTACATGAAGTATTCAGGAGGTCGTGTAAAAATTTCATGACGATTAAGAAGCTATTTATTGAACAATTAACATTAACATGTTTCATAGGGACTCAACATCCTTAACAGCAAAAAGTATGTGCGTTGCGCGACGTGCTCGCATTTACGATTGAAATATGCCACAGACCGTGCGCAGATTCTGCGGGATTTCGTTCGAAGGAGTTGGCAAATGGCGCGAGAAAATCGAATATTCGTAATGGAAACTTATTAATCGAGAAAAAAAATCGCGTCAAATTTCGAGCCCGTGAAAATGTAAAAAAAATATGCACTATTTTTCACAATATAGAATATATTTCAACATGTATTATCATATACGTGGGTGTGTGTGTATGCTGTGCAAGGATAAATTGAAAAAAAATGTTTTCCATTTTCAACTAAGTGAAAAGGTGAAATTAATTATTCATCTTTTTTTTGTAATTTGGAGTAGGTACACTAGGCGGAGTAGTAGGCTATGTAGCTGGAGTAGTAGGCTATGTATATATATATATATATCATGGAATGTAATAGTCATAAAATGAGGAATGAAAAAAAAATGTTTTATTTTCCGACCACCTGAAAATGTAAAAAAAATTATACACAATTTTTCTTTCGTAATACGGAGTATATTATAATTTTATTATACATATTACAAAGGAAAAAATGGTGGTTCATTTTTTTTTCATGGTCGAAAATTAAATCAATTTTTTTACATTACAAGAAGCACAATAAAAGTAACATTGGTTTCATTTATAAATATGCGAGTACATCTACGATATATATTCATATGCACATATATACACTCACACATCATGAAATTTATTTTCAACGCAATAAATAATCATGAATTGTGAATGTTAAAAATAATGTTTTTCTCTGCGAAAACGTAATTTCTTATTCCCGGCGAATCACTGTTTCCTCGCAAATCAAGTGTACCAATCGCAAAAAAAAAAAAACAAAGCGTATCTTTCGAAAACCATCGAATGTAAGAATTGAACAAAAAACTACCCGATGCTTCGGCGGATCCGCGATATTGAGTAAAAAATCAGCAATGAGCGATCCAGAGTCCAGGTACGGAATTCGCGTATTTTTATTTCTCCGCTGCGAGGAAGAAAACGATGTGAGCTTTTCGCGCACGCGTCGCCCCGGTGGAAAATGCAATACGACGCTCGGACACGTTTGTCTTTAACTCAAAAAGCTCGACTGCCTATGAATACGTCGGCGGAAAAAGGAAATAACAGAATGCAGCTAAATTCATTGCCTCGCTCTTCTCTGGGAAACCAACGAAGCTTCGCGAACCCACACGCGTACACTTATTTGAAGGGTTTCCACTTCTCCCCTGGCTTTGGATACACCCAGTTATATATGTACGGTTGGGCGGTTTAAAATTCTCCAGCGACCTAATTATTTGTATTCAAAGCGCGGTCTCCGTGCCTTCCATCGCGCGCTCCGATGAAAGCTTCGACTCCCCACCGGCGCTCCCTTAGAGGGGTTTTTTTCCCTTCCTCTGTTTCCTTTCCTCTCCATTCAGCATGCACTTAAACGCGTATTCAGAGGGATTTTCGTTTGGGAACGCGCGTGTGACGGCACTCCCTTTGACACGTAATACACACGTACATATATGCACGAATTCGTCTGTATGTTGACACAAAATTATGCATGTATAGAGATGCATATATATACAGCGTGATTCACAATCAGCAGGATTCCCTTGGCGAGCACGTAGGGTGTGTCATCGTGAGCAGAACGCTTTTTTTTTAAGGATGTTGAGTCCCTATGAAACATGTTAATGTTAATTGTTCAATAAATAGCTTCTTAATCGTCATGAAATTTTTACACGACCTCCTGAATACTTCATGTAAAAACATACCAAATTTTCAGAATTCCATCATCATTACTTCAACCTCCTTAGGGGTTGAAATAAAAAATGACAAGAAAATTCTGAAAATTTGGTATGTTTTTGTATGAAGTATTTAAGTGGTCGTGTTAAAATTTCACGACGATTGGGAAGCTCGTTATTAAAAAATTAACATTTTGTTAAGAACAATTTTTAAAAGAAATTTAAAAAAATTATCAATAAACTTCGTTTTGTTTCCGTTGCTTTCAGTATATTGTGGATATTACAAAATTGAGAGGTAAAAAAAAAACTTATTGCAAAGTCACATCAGTTTCCATAAGACAGCATTTAACTTGTGAATGTTAATTGTTCAATAACGAGCTTCCTAATTGTCGTGAAATTTTTACACGACCTCTGAAATAATTCATACAAAAACGTACCAAATTTTCAGAATTTTATTATCATTTGCAATTTGGGACTCAACATCCTTAAATGTCGTGCGACAAAAATTGCCCGAGATATTCCCGTGCTGAGTCGGACGCTGAGTCAACACAGTACTTGAGCAAGCGCCAATTTTTTTCTTTCTCCAAGTATTGAGTAATCAACGGAAAATCATTGAAGCATATTATCGATTTGGAAAGCGAGTAGACGTGTTCTTCATTTGTTAGCGGAAAAAAAATTTAAGAAAAAATATTCACTTGTCCGAAGTTAGATTCGAAGCTGTGCTCGATTCGGCTTGAACTTTTGCTTATAATGTGGACTTTGAACACGAATATCTGAGCGAATTTTTGTTGCACGGCATTTAAGGATGTTGAGTCCCAAATCGCAAATGATGACAAAATTCTGAAAATTTGGTATGTTTTTGTATGAAGTATTTCAGAGGTCGTGTAAAAATTTCACGACAATTAGGAAGCTCGTTATTGAACAATTAACATTCACAAATTAAATGTTGTTTTATGGAAACTGATGTAACTTTGCAATAAATTTTTTTTTTTGACCTCTCAATTTTGTAATATCTACAATATACTGAAAGCAACGGAAACAAAACGAAGTTTATTGATAAATTTTTTTAAATTTCTTTTAAAAATTGTTCTTAACAAAATGTTAATTTTTTATTAACGAGCTTCCTGATCGTCGTGAAATTTTAACACGACCTCTTAAATACTTCATACAAAAACATACCAAATTTTCCGAATTTTCTTATCATTTTTTATTTCAACCCTTAAGGAGGTTGAAGTAATGATGATAGAATTCTGAAAATTTGGTATGTTTTTACATGAAGTATTCAGGAGGTCGTGTAAAAATTTCATGACGATTAAGAAGCTATTTATTGAACAATTAACATTAACATGTTTCATAGGGACTCAACATCCTTAAAAAACAGCTTTTTGCTCGCCACGACACACCCTATATGCTTACCAAGGAAAGAATACCTGTGAATCACCCTGTATATGTCACATATATATATAAGTATGGTCGTACATGTACTAATATTATACAGGCTATCTGTGCTCCGGCAGCGCAGCTCCCATTTTTCTTTCCTATAGCCCTAAATGCGAAATAAATAGACGCTTTTCCGTGGCACACGTCCCACGTTTTCCTCTTCTTCGCACCAAGCTCAAAAGCTTCTTTTTTCTTACCCACCCTCTCACACTTGCGTTACACTGGCCAACGAAAGGCCGTTCGTAGACACGAGCGTATTCAGTTTAAATTCTTTTCTCACTTCTCTCACGGCTCACTCTCATCCCCTAACAGGGGCTCACTCCCGCTTTGCCATTCGTTTCCACGGCGTTCATCCCCGTCCTACGCAACCTCTCGATTCTCGCTCCCTTCCGCTCCTTGTGGACGAGAGAGAAAAAGAGAGAGAGTACATGACAACGTCGACGTCAACCGTCACGAGCGTACGCGAATCCTACGAGAGCTTTGCCCCCTCCCGTTGCCCGCGCCCGGTCGAACTACCTTTTATTTTCCACTCCCCATTTTTCCTCTCTTCTTCGGAGCCAAAAGAAGATTTGGCAACACCCTGTATATACGTATATACAGTACTTATATTATAACAAATGGATGAATCCGGGAAAGGAACGATATGAGAATTGTAGCGGGAAAAAGGAGCAAGAAGGAAGAATGAATCGGCTTGTACGAGGATATTTAAGGGGGGAAATCACGGTAAAATTTTCAATTTTTCGAAAAAAAAAATTTTCGCTTAAAAGGTGCTTTAGGGTCTTAAAAATAATATACCAAATGATGGAATACGGCAAAAAGTGTCCGGGTGCCCAAATTTTCCATTCCGCGGTAACACCTCTCAGGTATGCTCCGAGCGCCTTTTGTGATCCCGGCGCGCGCTGTAATTTATGACTATGGGTGCAGGTATAACGGCAGTCCATAGAGAACAAAGTGCCCTCCGAATAGTCTAGAATTTTAAGAATGCCTATAGGGGTCACTATACGTAATAGACATACGAACAAAACAGATTAGAGGTATGTGAAATTTTCATATGGTTTCTCAGTACTTAAAACTTTAAACGCGTTTTTCTCGAAACCACTTTTTTTGAGCTCGCCGAAGACATAACTCGAGCAAATCTTTACCGATCGACTTGAAATTTTGACAGTAGCTTCGAAACATCTTTCTCCACGGAGCTACGTAGGATTTTTTATTTTATATGGCTTAGTTTTTTCTTATCGACGATTTTATGGCGTTTTTTTTGTTAAAAATTTAACTTTATTTTCAAACGTGCACCATTTTGCGAAAAATCAATATATCGAAAAAATCCTACGTAGCTCGCTAGCTGTTGTTATATGGAAACTAAAAAATTTTGGTTTTTTCTTCCAGGTCAAAAATTAAGGAGTCTACGTCTTCGGCCATCGACACGCTTTCAAAAATAGGCGCCTTGGGGCATATGCTGCGCAGCCGCCATTTTTAAATAATTTTTATTGAAAAAATTACATTTTGTACTTTTTTAGTATTGCTATAAAACCTACTTTACAGATTTTCGATTGATACTTTTATTCAGCCAAAATTAATTCCCGAAAATATGCCTATTTTTTGTGTGCTTCTGTGATTTCCCGCCTTAATGATTCACGTGCAAATGACTAATCCCGTCGTGCTCGAATATTCACGAGTATACGGACACGTCGTTTCGCCCATGAATAATTGAAATCCGAGTACCAATATCTACGTGCTCTCTCGCGCTCTACAAATTCACGTATACCCTAAGTATTCCGGTGGAAATAGCCTTTTCTATTTTCATTTTAACTTATTTCCTCTCACCCTCGGATGTATGTATATACAGCGCGAGATTTGCCGAGCTAATTTCTCGATTTTCCGCGACAATCCATCCGATCTTTATCGACGAAACGTCATACCCATGTGCAAGCACGTTATCGTTTTTTTTCTTCTTCTATGCACGCCGGCAGTTTTATTCCACCCTAGCTACTCGCCCCGTATTCTCAGTTCTTTTTCCTAACGATCGAGCAATTCTTCTCGCATATTTGACCGGTAAATATTTTCGAAAGAGCTGTTCGTCTATATGTGAATACGGGGCGTGTGCAGACACAACGGTGTCTCGAAATATCATTGGGTGTAACAAAAATAAATACTGAATTTGAGTTCTTTGGAGCGAGTCTGAATTGTGGAACAACATTTTTTTTGTCACTCTCTGTGTACAACGGAAATTCAAGTCTACGCTCAAAATTGATTAACTAAGAAAGTAATTATTCGTTTTCTAGTGCTCGATCGAAGATTCGAAAAGCTGAAGGTTACAACTTAAAAAAAAATGTTTCCTTCAATCTCAATAATATAAATTTTACCGAAATTGCTGCTGAAAATAAAGAAAAACCGGGTTTTTTCATTTTTCAGACAGAAATTGGAATGGAAATTTCGAAAAAAAATCACAACGAAAGAAAATGTTTAAAAAACTTTTTTTATTATCGGCCTAAGTACATGCATTTTTCAAAAAGCCGTAATTTTTCGATTATTTGTTAAAAATATCGAGACTTAAAAAAGCCTATCAAATCTGCAAGCTGTTTAGCCTTAAAGTCCTCCAGGATCAACGCTTTGTTGAAAAAATGAATAAACAACCACCCTCAAACAGCCAGATGTGCTGATAAACAACATAAGTTACGTCTAACCGGGTTCAAAATATCCTGTGACCATGCATATGTACACGTATGTATCACGAGGGCAACGAGAAAAACGAATGAATTGATACGAACAAAAGAGCGAGCGAGAGAGAGGGAGAGAGAGAGAGAGAGAGAGGATGGATACAGCTTTTGTGAGATTGAGAGCCTCCAGCGGCCAAAATAATTACCTCGCTAAACTGCACTCAACAATTTCCAATCGAGGAAGCCACCCGAGTATAATTCAAAGAGACGTAATCCCCGGGGTAACGCCAGGTGCGCTCCAACTAGGGGCTGCCCTACTGCAATGTGGGTAAGCTACAAACACTGTCATATATATATATATATATGAATGAATGACCTGATATGAGTTCGGTCGTCCCTTGTCGCGATCCCTTGGTTGTCCGCATCGCACTGATCCTTGGTACATCCCCTGAAGCTTATTACATCGTTCGAACCCATACAACGGAACGGAGAAGTCCATCTTGCTCACGATCCCTTCAAACTTGCTCCAATAAATTGATCCCCGTTTGTCGAGGTAGAAATAATAATAATCCCGATACCGACACTTGGTTGCAACATTGATGAAGAGCGGTTTAAACTTTTGACAAAACGCATTTATCCCTGGACGGAGGACTCGATGTGGAGGGCTTGAAACGAGAGGTAGAATCCACTGGATGCTGCACATGGATGCATGCATAGTGGAAGAAAGGTAGCGGGGAGAAAGATGTCATTCGAGACTTGGCTCGAATTTTCTAAGTTCTTCTCGGGGCTGAGAGGGAAGAGCTCCGCCAAATGCAATCAAGTTAAATCAAATGAAAAATTCCGCGTTCGCCGTCCGTCAAGCCCATCTCATTTGCGTGATTGCCTTGTTTGCGAAAATGGAAAAAAGCATGGTGACAAAAACGGGACCGTAATTTTATCGTCTTCGTGACACGTGTCACGAGCAAAGTAGTGCGAGAGAGGGTGTTAACGGAGTTAGCGGTCTAGTTCTCCGTGGACAGGTGTTAATGGACCAGGACAAAGAGAGGTGTGGGGATGGATGGAGAGCGTGCCAATCTCAAGTACCGTAACACGACTCGGGCCTCATTGTCCGTGAAGAGCGTAGGGGAAGAGATACAACCGCAAAAATACGTTTGAGTACATGTGTACAGAGGGTGTCCCATTTTGGTAGGCCGAATTGGTCACCTTTGATACGGTTGATCATATTGAAAGCTGTTAGAGACTAAGGCTAAATGGTTTTTAGAGGCACGTCACCATATTAGTTGGAATCATATGAAACCGCACATTCTAGAGTGAAATAAAATATGGTGGTCCAATAAGAAATTGACAAACTGATTAATTGGAAGTATTGCCATTGGGGGCACTGCGGGCACGCCGAGTAAGTAAGCAGGTAAGGCGAGTACCCTGTTTTTTTCTCCCGAGATTAAGCTTAAATAAGAATAAAATAGGGGATCATGGGGGAAAAACTATGAATCCGCCCACATATTTTATTGCAAACAAATTATTATTATTATTATCGTAAACGAACACAAACTTTATCTAATTTTCTTAACAGTCAATGAACTTTATTTTCTTGGCATTGGACTTTGGTCGTTTCTTTTTAACATTCAGTAAGCTTCATTTTTCTTTATGCTTCGTCTTAATATTCAGTAAGCCCATTTTAATTTTTTCAACATGTTTTAACGTTTTTTTACATTTTTAACATTCAGTTAACATATTTTAACATATTGTGGCACGTGCCCACTTTGCCCTGCCCGCTTTGCCCTTTTTCCCCACTTGACGTTTTAGTCAAACCGAACCAAAAAATTATTGGAATACATTCAAGCAAAAATGACTAAAAATAAGTGAAGCAGTCATAAAACAATAGTCACAATAGTATTGGTCTATTTTACTTGCGAATGACAAAACACATACCTTGATGTTTTTTTCAAAACCCGTGAAATTTTGTTTTTTTTTGCCACACGAGCCGCGAAGCCGCGGTAAGTTAAAAAAAATGTTATTAGTATGGAGGATGCCCGTTTTGGGACCCTTTCCCTTAATTGTTCAAAAACTGCCATTGTCAAGACAATTGAAATAGATTATGTTAACGCGTCGAAAAAGTGTCACCTATGGCGATACACATCTTTTTCATTCGACATGACAGACAATTACAAACGCGCAGCAACGGAAGCAGCATTGCGCCTCCTTCGCTCTGTGGTATGTTCGCAATTAAGTTGTCCATTGACGTCAACGGCGCCGTGTGTTCACTGAAAGAGTATACACACCCGATCGAACCCGGTGAAACTCCACGAGAGCGGGGCTGATGTTCAAAGAGAGGGAGAGAACGAGAGAGGGAGAGAGAGAGAACGAAGAAGCAAGTGGGAGCGGTGAAATTACGCGGATACTTGCCGGGGCCTAAATCGATAGGGTCTCATCCGGTCGTCTCACGTTTCCGTATTGTTAATACTTGTGGGATCGATACATCTGGGACATTCCATATACGACCACGCAGTCGTAGAACGATGCTGGTATAAGAATTGATTTCTTTTAAAATAATAGCCACTCATAAAAAATATTGATTGATAATATCATTTTTTTATTGATAATATCCTTTTTTTTACGATAATATCATTTTATTACATTGATGTAATATTGAATATATTGAAAAATATTTCAAAAATTATTTATTTATTTGAATATTTGAGAAATATTGAAATTCAATACTTAAAGATACACAACATTCGAAATATTGAAAATATCCATATATATAGACATTGAGAGGTCTGCATAAGTTTGAAATTTGAAAAAATAACATTTTTTAAGTTGCATATAGCCTAGGGTCTTAACCTTAATTTGCAACGAAAAATGATTACATTTTTGTTGTCAAAACCCGAGCTCTTTTATTTACAGCTTGCCATTTTATATACCTATAATAAGAGTAATAAAAATATTCCTTTGGGATATGTTGATCACTATAAATGGTATATAAATATTAGCATAAATAAATTGCCAACTGTCATCGATTAACACGTGTTTTAGATCATGGCTCGAGATATTCCATTGCTCCATTGAATTTAATATCACACATTTATCCAACCATAATTCTAATTAGGCGAACAAAAAACAAAGCTCATAGGCATTTATCCAGCCGACTGGATTTAATCGAACACAAAGTTACCGGCCGAATATGCAAGCAGCAGGGTGGCTTCAGTCGCTATGTACTGCCGTAATGGACAAACCGCGCGTTCCGTTATTACGAATATTTGCATTTGTCGTTTAAGCGCTCGTAACGAGATCTCGACCCACAAAACTTGTCACACATTAATTAGCTTCGATTATAATGGAGCACGGCGAAAAAATCGACAGTTATATTACAACGAATTTACAGAAAATTCAACACTCGATAAACGAGAACGAGCATGGAGTAACAGCGGATTATTATCAGCCGGGATATAATGCCGCAATTTGCACTGTATCTGCTTCCCGAATAAATCGCCGAAGCAGTATATTGCGGTTGCGAGCTCCTCCCCTGACCTTAATTTTCGAATAAGGATATCACTCATAATGGAGAAATGTCCTTTAAATATTCGACATTGAGAATTGTAATTTTTCAATTGTTTTTTTTTCATCATTTTTTGTGTGATACATCGCGGACGAAATTTTTCATCTAATATTAGTAATGCTATCATAAACAAAAGAATGAATAAATAAGTAGATGTATATATGTAAATGAAATAATGGAATAATTGAAGAAAATTTGATGAACAATTGACTAAATGAATAAATAAATAAATATATTTGCTGAAAAGATATATATGCGTGAAACAAAAAGAGGAAAAAAAAAATCCTTCACTGGATTGCCTGAAAGTAGTGACGAAGCTGCAACATTGTCCCGTATCGTTTTATGACTCACGCACAAATTTATTCAATAATCCTCTCGCGTGCTCGGATATCGCTCGAAGAAATTGTGTTGGTTCAAGCATATTTTCGCAACCCGCATATTATCATTGGGGGATGTATATACAGCGTCGGCAGAGGGAGGGCTGTCCGTAAAATTTCGAAAAATTTCCCGGGCGGATTTGGGATAAGGTGAGCGCGGCATTCGGTCCGTATATATATATATATATGTATATACATACGATAATGGTGCACAACGGGTATGAGCGGTTTTCCCGAGCTTCGCGCGTAAATAGCAAAATTATATTCGATGAATTATGCATGATGTGTAAGTATAATGGTACACAGGGAAGAGCGAGAGAGAGAGAGAGAGAGAGAGAGAGAGAGAGAGAGAGAGAGAGAGAGAGAGAGGGGAGAGACGGAAATGGAGAGACATAAAGATGGAACGAGAAATAAAGAGACCGAGAGGGATACAGAGGAGAGACAGTGACGTCACGTAGTCTCGTGTATACACCAGAAATATGACAGATGGGATGTGTGCATATACGCCATATATACCGTCTAAGCTTTTGCGGTAAACCTCGCGAAATTCGTCGAGTATCCGCAAAACGTGCCCCTTAACGTCGTTCTGCACCATATACGTACAGAAGTGTACCGTAGAATTTTCCACTCTCACAGTGCCCTTGTATATACTCCAACACGCACGGGCATATACATATGGGGAATTCCAAGTCAAATCGATCACTTTTAGACCCGACTCCTTTTGATTTGGCGCAAATTTGAATATGTTATCCTTTTCCTTTAAAAACTCTCGTGTGATTTTTTTCAATTTTTGCTTTACATAATCGGAAGATTATAGTGAATTTTTGAGAAAATCAATTAATTTATTCAAATTTTTTGTTTTTAAATGTACTTTATGAGAAAAAGTATTTAAAGAATATTCAAAGTCATCTTCGACATAATTTTTTAGTTTTTGGGGAAAAACACGAATTTTTCAAAGTTCCAACATAGATTTGCGATATTTTTTTCGTAAAAAAATATTCTAAATTTAGCTCTCTTCGACGTAAGACCCATCCTTTTTCGTTCTTTTTTTTCTTTATTAAAAATGTTTAATTGCTATTTGTCTTTCTAATTTTTTCAGAAATTGGTCGTTTAAAAAAAATGCAGTGTACTTTTTTATTTAGATTAGTGCTTGGCTCAAAATATTCACAAGTAGCATTTGAATTCGCTGCTAAAATGATTGCAAAACTTGTTTTATACGTTAATACTATATACAAAGATTGAATAGCATAGAATCAAACATTTTAAATTATGTGATCATAGGAAGAAGCTAAATTTTGAAAAAATTAAGAACAAACATTTTTAATATGGAAAGAGAATAAAAAGGAAGATTTTATCACCATGGGTCTTGCGGCAAGAAATGATAAATTTATCACATTTCTGTTACGACAAGAATAATCGCAAATGAAAAATATTGAAGTATAAAAAATTAGTTTTTTTTCCCAAAAATTCTATCAAATATCACTTTAAATATTTAAAAAATATTTTTTCATAAAGTGCACTTCAAAACAAAAAAATTATATAAAAGATCTTATTTGGTCAATTTTCCAGAAAGCTATGAGCATTAAAAAAAGAGCGTTGATTTAAAAAAAAATTACTCCATTTTTCCGACTATGTTTAAAAAAATTGAAAAAATGCACAAGTGTTTTGAGATGGAAACAATAACATATTTAAATTTCAGCCAAATCAAAAGGGGTCGGGTCTAAAAGTGGTCGATTTGGCGGAAAATGCCCCATATATATATGCATGTTTAAGTGTGTGTCTAGACACAAGCAAAGAATAAAGATGGATCGCCGGAATAACAGTAGAGTGATAGTAGTGTCGTCCCCGTTACAAAAATATTCCGCGCACGCATGTCTCCCTCTCGTATGCGCACGATCCACGCGAAAGTTTCATTAATTAATCTCTTCGAGCCACGATTTCCACCCTTATAGATCCTAAATCCGCGAGCCTAGCAGCGAGCTGTAGAACATAAATTATTTTTATTCTAATTTATTCGTGTAACCATTTTTTTTGTCAGTGCCAAAGTTATTTATGTCGAGCTTACCTACGTTGTTTATTATTAACATATTTTTTCATCAACAACCTTTGGTATTTCTTGATTCTCGTTACTATTATTCAGGAATCAAATACCGATTATTCCAATCGCGTCTATTTTTTAAATAAATATTAGCTATGTTCGAGCTGTGAATATTGGGGTGCACTAGAGTCGATGGAAAAATTACATTTTGAAGGGATACTCTAGTCACCCTAATCTCTGAATAAAAATCGGGCCATTCAGTCTAATTTGACGTAACTCCTTTCTTAATGCGCATTTGCCTCGATCATTTTGCAATATACATATATATGTATAATTTTTGGTGACGTATATCCCTGCCACGTAAATCATTTATCCTCATTACCGTAAGCCAGATGGGTCGGCTTATATAGTCAAAACCGATTTGACACGCTATGGTCGTTCTAGAGGGGCTTTTTACACATATATACATACACACACACATCGTTTTTTGGGAATTTATTTTGATGAACGAATAGGCCCAATGCTGAGTGGACTTTTAAAATTTTATTCGTAACCATAGTGATTATGAATAAAATATCAAATAGTGATTATGAATAAAATATCAAATAGTGATTATGAATAAAATATCACTCAACATTGACCATATTTATGCCTCAAGATAAATCCTTAGAAAAGAACGGTTCATGAAACGACAACTCGTAATTCGTAGCGACATAAACGTAAATAATGAACGGACAAAAAATTCGATATTATGTCTAAATGGATGCCCCTTGATTTTCCCTCGGGCTTCATCGTATGTGGAATAATTTATTCATAAAATCTGCCGGTCGCTTTAGGTGGATAATCCGCGCGGGATAATCTACGGTCGAGACGCTGCAATGATCTTGATGCGAACGCGGAGTGCATGCGTCCCGATTATAATAGCACACACACTATATATATATATATATATATATATATATATATATATGAGTGTGTGTGTGTGTGTATTGTGGACTGCCCTTATATCACGCCTGCAATACGAGGATACCCTATAGGGTAGCTCCTGCGAGATGCCGTATAATTTCGTTAATACCAAAATTACCGGCGTAATCACGCTCGACGTTGTATCGGAGCGCCTCGCGCGCGCGACTCCTGCTAGATTGTCGATAATGCAATAACTGTGAGAGGTCCTTGGACCACGCAATGAGGCAAAGGTCGGACATTTTATGTCTTTGTCTCAGCACTTGGGATTCGTGTACCTTGTTGATTTCTCTTTGCTGATTGTAGAGAAAGTATTTTGTGGAAAATTTTTGATCGGTGCGAAGAAAATAACAATTCGATCGTAAATACAGCGAATTGGTAATTCGAAATATCCGTTTTTACTCATTTGCTCGTCAATTCTTAATGAAGAACTCGTAATGGATAATTTTAATTTAAAAAATTTCAATTATTCTTTCCATCTTTCCATTTTTTATTCACGAATTTGCCAAATTACAATTACTGAGAAAATGAAATTAACGATGGATACAATTAAACAAGAAACCAAATCCACAAAACGAGCAAACGTAAATATCATCCCTCTAGCTGCTTGCCCGAGACTTTATTTTGAAAATAATTTTCTCCAAAGCAATTACCTCGTATGTTTGAAATATTACGTAACTGCATGGACTTTATTTCACAAGCACTTCCTCGGAAAGTAATTACTTCGTGTATTTGCAAGCACTGCAATCCAAATATAAGCATACGTGTGGAAATATTTCTCTCACGTCAGGCATTCGCTCGGGAATTTTTTCATTCCACGAATGAGAATAGTATACCTTTTAAACAGTAAAAAATATTATGTACGAATCAACGAACGATGCAGATCGATAATCGACGACAGAAGAATGCACGGAGGATTGAAAAAAGTTTATCGACTACGAAGTAGAGCGAATGTCGAAGGGTCTATTTTTTTATTTATTTTTAAATTTCCTTCAGAAGATGTTTGAAATTCCGATATAAATGCACATATGTAAAAATTATAGATCCCCGTTTTAGCCGTTTCTAAGGAAAAAGAGGATTAAAAATTTTACAAATTTTTACGAATTCTACAAATTTTAAAAAAGGATTGAAAATTTTTAGTTTATGAGTGAGGAGAGGAAAAAAGTTCGCGACAATTGGAAATTTCGAAGCTCTTGAGGGACCACTGAATATTCATTGGCCGGCGAGAGCTTCCGCGAGCTTAAATTTTTAATTATAATGCGTAAAATTCATGGGTGAGGAGTGAAAGGAAAAAATTGACTTTTTAACGACAATGTGAATTTTTGGGAAGCTTGAGAAAAACCTCTAACAAGGAACATCCCTCAGGTGACACCCTTCGATTTTGTCGAAATTTGGATATGTTATAAAGCACCGAAAAGTAAGCGATACGTATTTTTTTTTATCGGCGGAAAACGGTTTCAAGGGGTGAAACGCGCCCTCGAAAATAGGGGTGTTTTTCGTTTTTCGTCGATAATGATATCGTTCTCATCTCCAATGTATAGTACATGAAAAAATAAACATTGTTGCAATTTGAATTTTTTTTATATCTCATACCGTTAAAACGTTATCGACGAAAAACGAAAAAACATCCCCATTTTCGAGGGTGCGTTTCACCCCTCAAAACCGTTTTTCCGCCGATAAAAAAAAATACGTGTCTCAAAATTTTTGATGCTCTATCACATATATGAGTTTCAACAAAATCGGAGGCGGACACCTGAGGGATGTTCCTTGTAAGTACTTTTTAACCCCTCTCAGCTTTCGCGACAATTTTTTGTCCTTAATATAGATAACTAGATGGTTAAAAGGAAAAATAGAGCTATAATAATAAAGGAATTGAAAGGAAAACAAGAGCTAGATAATTGGACGGTAAAAAAAAAAAATAGAGTCCAAATTTGTGCCACCCTAGTGTATATGTAATGTTTTTGTGCATGTGTGCAATGTTTGCTTGATCGTCGATTGCTCGTTCGTTCGAGGCAAGAGTGCGGTATTTGGCTAATCAGAGAGTCAGTTGTCCATGCACGATTTCTCATTGGTGAGATGGTATCCCGTTGGGTTTGCGGAACGAAACGCGAAATGGCCCCAATTGTTGGCCCAAAAGGACAAGTTCACGGCAGCACGGAGCTTTGCCGCCTCCCCCGCCGTTGGACGCGGGGTCGAGCTCCGTTGGGACGTCGATACACGCTATTTGCAATTTGTCGCGAATGGTCGAAGGACGCGGCGATGAGAGGGGGTTCGGGGGCTATGGGCCGATAAGGTCCGAGGGGATGGACAGAGGCACTGTACAGGATGATCGCGCAGTTGCGCGAGTTTATACCGGAGTTTTCGTATGTAATGAATTACCGTCGATGATCTGTGGCAGGGCCACTTGAATAAAAAGGGAGAGAAAGAAAGAACGACAGAGAGAGAGAGAGAGAGAGAGAGAGAGATTAGATTACATTTTTTTCGGAGATTTAGAAAGAAAAAAATTTCGGAGATTTGATTCAATTTTTTTTTAATGGCTTGCGTCAATTTTTTCAACATTTAGCTGCAGAGCGAACTCTTCGCGAGAATCAACAAAATACTTTTTTTTATTACTAACATTTTTGCGAGTGCTATGAAACTTAAAAAAATTCAAATCAAACATCCTATTTCTCTCAATTATATATATATATATATATATATATATATATATATATATATATATATACACACATATAATTGAAAGAAATAGGTGTTTGATGTTTTATAGCACTCGCAAAAATGTTAGTAATAAAAAAAGTGTTTCGTTAATTCTCGCAAAGAGTTCGCTCTGCAGCTAAATTTTGAAAAAATTGACGCAAGCCATTAAAAAAAAAATTAATGCAATCTCTCTCGTTCTCCCTCCCACCCCCCTCTCTCTCACTCTCTTTCTAAATATCTAATAATAACATAAAGTTTTCTTTTCTAAATATCTAAATATCTAACCTAACATCTACTTTCTAAATATCTAAAAAAACATAACTCTTTCTAAATATCTAATAATAACATAAAATCTAATAATAACATAAAGACTTAAAGACAAAAAGTCTTTAAGTCTTTATGTTATCATTTCATTCTCAATTATCATTTCAAGGTTATCTCTATGTTTAACTTGACTTGTATAGAATCACCTCACTGCTTGTATTAACTAGTCTTTCTTAGGTCGTAAGGTAATTTGTACTCTTCTCTGTACCGACTAGAGAGAAGAATGATAGTGGAGTGTCAGAGGACGTAATAGTCCTAGTGCACTAATAAAATCTAATCTAATCTAATCTAATCTCTCTCTCTCTTCCTCTCTCTTTATTATTATATATATATATATATATATATATATATATATATATATATATATATATATATATATATATATACATTTATTTGTTCACTCAAAATAGCCCCGTTCGAGCTCCTCTGGGGGAGGATTCGCTCTCTTACCCCTCCTGTTCGTTTTGGGCGCACGTTAACTTTCCTAATCACCGGGCACGAAGCTCTCGGAGTCATATCTCTCGCAAGCCACTGTTTCGTTCTCTCTCCCTTTCTCACGCTGCCTACCCGCTGCTTTCCCCGCATCGTCCCTCTCTCGCTCTGTCACCTCGCTCGATGAGAGCGCGGCACCAGTCACGAAAGCTCGATTAGAGACGCGGGGTCACGCGCGTAATAAGCGTCACAGTCTGACTTGCGTCTACCCGCATCCGTTTTGTGCACGGGCTGGGGGAGAGGGGGGTCCAGACTACGACGACGACTTCACCGTCGTCGGAGCTTTCGTCTACACAGCTATACGTGCGATAGGATCTTAAGCGCTGTATATACGTATATATGGTAACGTTGCGACCTAGGTTGACAGTGCGAGCAAATCAGGCATATACATATACGTACCAGAGGTGGCGCTTCACTGTCAACCTCGAAGATGTCCGGTACAGTGCACCTAATTCGTCGAAGACATGCGTCGTCTTGATGTATCTCGAAACGAAGCTTTTCCTCTGCCTCTCTCTCTCTCTCTCTCTTTCCCTGTCTCTGCATATATATGTATGTATAATTGTCACCTAAATTAGTGTCATTCGGGCGTAGCACGTGGGGATGTTTCATTATTCTTACTGCCTTAGTAGTTATTCATATTGACATTAATTCATTGTTAGTATATATTTATATTAATATTATCATTATTATCGTCATGATTATTATAGTGTCGTTATCATTTCAACAACAATAATAATAACAGTAGGAGCTGGGGTCAATGATGAGGACGATAATGATGAAAGTCAAAATAACTTTTTTACCGTTTTGAGTCATCATCATCATCATCATCATCATCATCATCATCATCATCATCATCATCATCATCATCATCATCATCATCATCATCATCATCATCATCATCATCATCATCATCATCATGATCATCATCATCATCATCATCATCATCATCATCATCATCATCATGTTCATCAATGTTATTATTATGATTGATATTGTCATTCATAATGTTTATGTTGTTGACATTATTATGATTGCTATTATTATTATCTTTATCATCATCATCAACATCATCATCGTCATCACCATCACCATTATAATTATTACTGATATTATGGATATTATTATTATATCTTATTAAATCCATTGCCACCCCCCATATCACGTTCCGTGTGATTTTTTAATTTTCGTTTCTATGATCCCGGAGCTTCCCAAGTGCACGGCTATCTCCGATCCTCAGCAGTCCATCCAGCATCCCATAATTTGCAAATCTTGCTGTCGTCCCTCTCTCGCGCTCTCTGTCTCGCCCTCTCTTCGTCCCGATACAATGTGTAGCCGCCACGAGGAGATTGACCGGGGTTCGAATGGGTACGGCGAGGGCGGGGGGACTGCGGAAGGAGGGAGGAAGGGGTTTTCGTTCGGGCAGGGTTGAAACACCGTGCTCCGGCATATTCATGAGCGCTGAGTGCGCACGGTCTGAACCAATATACGGGGGCTCCGTCCTCTCTCTATCGGCTCCATGCTCGACCGTGTATTTTCCTCAGCACTGTTGTATTCATATATATATATATATATATATATATATATATATGCATGTGTATATCTGTATATATGTATATATATATATATATATATATGTATGTATGTATGTATATACATACATATATGCATACACATATATACGTATCCGCCTGTATATGAGCGATTCGTTGCATCCCTGCATGTACTTCCGGTTTGGTGCGAGGCGACCTCTGCATGCCATCGGACTTAACCGCATGATACGACGTAATTTATATACAAATCGAACTGTGTATATATAGGTGTATACACAGATATATGTATTCATACGTATGTACGACAAATAAACAAATTATGCTTACGAACTGGCATTCACGAGCGGGGGAGAATCTGGATGAAGGAAAATGTAAGCGCAGCGTGTTGGTATCGAGAGGAGGAGGGAGAGGTCACGGAGGTTGGAGAACGCGCAGGACTGAGGATACGTGGAGTCTGATGGTCAGGAGGAGGAAGCCAACCGTAGACTTTTGTCCCGTAGGCGAGTGGGCAAGCACGATACAAGCACACATCGTGTGGACTCGGCGGGCTTGTTTCCGCGGAGGGGAATATCGGGGCGGGCGATAAAGAGAGGTAGGGGTCATGAATCGTAAAAGCGATGAACAAGGCCGCAGCGTAAGGATGCGATAAGAAACAGCAGCGTACGGAGTATAGACACATAGATACACACGCTTGTATGTGTATGCATGTATATGTACGAATTTAAGTACGGTTCTTAAGGAGTAGTACCACTGTAGAATTTTCAAAAACTTAATTTTTTCAAATTGGATTAAGGATGTTGAGTCCCTATGAAACATGTTAATGTTAATTGTTCAATAAATAGCTTCTTAATCGTCATTAAATTCTTACACGACCTCCTGAATACTTCATGTAAAAACATACCAAATTTTCAGAATTCTATCATCATTACTTCAACCTCCTTAAGGGTTGAAATAAAAAATGATGAGAAAATTCTGAAAATTTCGTATGTTTTTGTATGAAGTATTTAAGAGGTCGTGTTAAAATTTCACGACGATTAGGAAGCTCGTTATTAAAAAATTAACATTTTGTTAAAAAAAATTTTTAAAAGAAATAAAAAAAAATTTATCAATAAACTTCATTTTGTTTCCGTTGCTTTCAGTATATTGTAGATATTATAAAATTGAGAGGTCAAAAAAAAAACTTATTGCAAAGTTACATCAGTTTCGATAAAACAACATTTAATTTGTGAATGTTAATTGTTCAATAACGAGCTTCCTAATTGTAGCGAAATTTTTACACGGCCTCTGATATACTTCATACAAAAACATACCAAATTTTCAGAATTTCATCATCATTTGAGATTTGGGACTCAACATCCTTAAGAGATGCTTTGGACCCTCTAGAATGAAGGACAAAAGTTTGGTACCTGTAAAAAAGACCCACAGGCCCGTGTGGGTCGCCGGTGGCAGTGGCTCGCCCGTGTGCGAGACGTCGACCGTTTTTCTGGGAACAAATTTGTTCAAAACGGCACGCAACATTACTCCAACAATTGTCATTCTATTCGCTCCAAATTTTGAGCACATATTTGATATAACATTCCGAAGAGAAATACGTGCGGGATTTTCCATGGGTTAATTACACCATTATTTATTAACAAATGACTGTCCCTTTTTTCTGTCGAGAATAGAGTTTATACTTTAAATGCTTGCCAACTTCATAAAAATTAATATTTTCAAAATCCCCTACGTATTTCTGTAGCTATGCTCATGTAAATTAATAGAAACGTGCAAGTTGGATCTCAATATCTATTCGTTCAATTCATATTAAATTCGGACATAGTTTATAACAATTGATATCGTATGACGAGATGTTTTTTCCATATGTTTATCCATTTTTTAATAGCAAATGAATCATATTGTTTTTTGCTCGAAAATCGACCCTTTTTTAGACCTTGCGATTCTCACAATTGTTATTTTCGTCAAAAAGTATTCAGCCACACGAAAGTTTTGTTATTGTACTAAAAAGTACACTTGAAGAACAGTCCATTTCAGGGTAAAAATAACGTTTTTGCTTATCAATCTTTTCCAGTTGGAAAAGTCGCAAGCTCGGCAAGATTATGAATTAATTGTGTATAAAATCCCAACAACATCACCCCAATCCTGTCACCAGAAAAAAAAATTAAAAGTAACTGTTTTTGAGTTTTGTTAATTTTGAGAGCGGAACGGAACTTGGACCACTAAAAAATTTACGGACCGTGCTCAAAGCTGCCACAGGTTTGGTAGACACCTTGGACATAATGGGGTTAAAATGTCCTTTTTTCACACATATATATATATATATATATATATATATATATATATATATATATATATATATATATATATATATATATATATATATATATCGCTCACTCAAAGAATACACGCATAAGCACTTGCCAGATTGTAACGTGCCCGGGCATAGATTAATGTTTATTTGCGTAAATTTCAATTACCAGCCGTTATACACGACTCAGATTACATTAATTTATTAATTAGAGTAGAGATCTGGCCTCTGTTTGTGTGTGCCCTCCTGTGGCACCCCACCGCTAATTCAAATTCGTAACGATGCGTCACCGGATAAAAGCCGCTTCCTCGCCCGGCCCCCTCATCCTGCCGCCGGAAAGCATTTTTTTTTGGGTTAGCACATAGTCTAGGTCCAGAGCTGAGCATATTTGAGGAGCTCCTCGGTTATTGTATTTTCATGCATTGGACCACATCCGCTTCACTTGAATACGCATCTTCCATCAAGATGATGATAAAAATGATAATATTAACTAATGCTTTTATTATTATCATCAACATCTTCATCAATCTTATTGTTATGATTAACATGCTTATTATTAATGTTTACGATAATGTTGTTATTATTATTATTATTATTATTATTATTATTATCATCACGGAATGCCTGTCACTATTACGATGACTATTATCATTATTTTTATTATTAACAATACAATAATATTGTATTAGTCGGATAACGCGGCTAAATTCATGATTTCTGATAAAAAAGTTTGCATTTAATGATAACAAATGCTTCACGAAAGAAGATGCGGGTAAAATTGATAATAAAAATTTCACTACGAGGTGAAAAAGCTCTACAATCGGCACTGAAAATTCCGACGCCTATAAAAACGTCTCTACCGTCGATAAAAAAAATACTCGGGGAATCAAAGAACAAACAGGCACACGCATAGTGATCAAATTTTTCATTTATCTATTTATTATTCAATACTTATCCAAAAAGTCGGCTATATGTTTTTTAAAGAGCGCCCCAAAATAATTTAAAAGCCTCGTGTTATCCGTCGCAGTATCTCCAGGCGAGGCCCTCGGAAAAGCCATGGCCGTGTTGTAACGAACACCCAGATATAACGAATTCAAAATGTCCCTCAGTCATAGCTATATATATATATATACATATATATATATATAGATATTGTCCAACCCTTGCGTCTCGATTCTTCTCGCTCTTCTACATATATATATATATATATATATATATATATATATATATATATATATATATATATATATATATATATATAGAAGAGCGAGAAGAATCGAGACGGCAAGGGTTGGGCAACGGGGTATCCGCCGTCGGCATTTGTTTGCACTGTTCGCCGGTATTTCGGCTCTCTCCATCCTGCCACACTGGTCTCTGGACACCGCGGGGCGAGGTTGCTCACGGCTGGTGTCTCGAGCAGACAACCGCTGCCGCCGCCGCCACCACCCTGATAGTCGCACGAGGAGAGACCCCTGTGCACCGGACGAGGGTTCCCTCGCGCGTTTCACTCGCAGATAAAAGCCCGATAAAGGGTCCAAGAGGGCTGCGATCCGGCCGCGTGAATATGTACCGTGTGCGTATACTCGCTGGAGGACTTTGATTAACCCGAGGCTCGTATACGTGCACGTTTGTGTATATTATATATACGTATATATATATATATATGTATATGTATATGTATATATATATATGTATATATATGTATATATATATATATATATATATGACAAATATGAACAGATATAAAAAATCAATTATTACGAAAGAGCACGTGAATGAAGTTTAGTAAAAACAGTGTTGTTTTTTGAGAAGTGCAATGTTCTCTTTTCCAAAACGATTCTCACGTTGTAAGATTGAGTTGTTCTAAGGAATATTGATAAAAAATGCATATTTATATTGTTGCGTGTGTGCATATGTTTTTCGTTGCTTTTCTTCACTCTTTTCATATAATACTGAATTGTCAAGAGGGAGTAAGTGTATAATAAATAAGTGCATATATATAAATATACATTTATGCATATTTACACCCTTGTTACATTTGAGGTTTATCTACTTGAATGTTATCAATATATATGCACGTTTTCGGTTTGTTTTTTAGTGTTCTTGAATTTTTAGACGGGAGTAAGTGGGATATAAATATATATTTATATTTTATAAAATGTATATATATATATATATATTTTTATCCTCCTATTTTTTATATTATGTGTCCTTAATCGTAAAGATTATATAATGAATCTGGTCACATTTATCCGCTCTAAGAAAATAAATATGTTTGTATTTTTGTTCGCTGGTTTTTTTTGGACTTTGAATTTTTAGGAGGGCTTATGCAGCTGGTGTGCACGTTTCGTGACATCGACTTAATTGAATATTTTAAAGCCAAGGACTATTTCTCGTCCGCGTTTATAAAATCATGATTCAACGATATTAAATAATGAACAGCACGAGCAGTCCAACGAGTGGTCTGTTATTCTCTCTCTCTCTCTCTCTCTCTCTCTCTCTCTCTCTCTCTCTCTCTCTCTCTCTCTCTCTTTTTCTCCCTTTCTTTCGTACTCGTCATGCTCATAAACTACTATATCCCGTCGCTCTCAACCTCGGTATTAACTAATGCATGACAAGCATTAATCTATTTGAGTTGCGAGGACGACCATGAGGACCGCACGAAAAAGTAAAATCCCCGCGTGTGTGTATCGCTGGTAAATCATTTTGCACGTATGTGGGATATTGAGCTGCTGACACATTGCCCGAGCGTACATGAGTGAGAGACAAACTGAAGTCACTAGTCAAAGGCAGAGAGAATTGAAAAATCGTTAATAAATTTTTTGTTTATATGTTTCTAATAATAGTTACTAGAATGTACATATTATAAGGAAGTTTCTATGTCCACACCACACATATACTATATATATAGGGTGTCCTGTTATGAATGGATCATCATGCCCCTGTCGATAGGTCAGATCATGTTCTATATGCTGAAATTGCAGTTTATGGTAGTAAAAGCCCCACGGTTTTCGAAATTTTTGACGGTATGTTATTAAAAAAAAAAATCGTTCGTTTTTTGTTTTTCGCAGGCAATTTCTACAAATGATACGAACCAACAATAACTAAGCAACTTTTTAAAGTCATTGGCATCTCATGCGTAGCACATTTTTTTTACACCGCAGGCTATCAAAGTCAGATGTTTGAATTGGTTTGTATGAACATTGCACGTAAGATCTTTTTTTTATAAAGTTTCGTTAACATTTAAGGTTAAAAAAGAGACTTTTCTAGATAAAACAAATAACCAAGAATATTATTTAAAAAACCGCGTCAAAAAAGTTATCATTTGTATAAATGGCATGCCAAAAACCAAAAGCAGATGTTTTTTATCTGAAGCAATGTGGGATTTTCACTAAACTGAAATTCCAGCATATAGTTGGACATGATTCGACCTATAGACAGTTGCAGGTTTATCCATTTATAACAGTGTATACGTACATACATATACAGGGTGGACCATTTAACGTGACCACTCCAAATATCTCCGTTGCCCCAGAGTGACTAAAACAAACCCAATAAACTCAACAAACACAAACAAAACCCAAACAAGCTCAACCTAGCCAAAACAAGCCCAAAATATATTGGTAAAAAATCATTTCAAGGTCATGACACGATAGGTCGTTGGATTCGTCTAAATATCAGCCACGACGTCTTAATAAAAAAAAAAACATGTTCCCATTTGGAAAACCATTGATGACCTTGAGAACGCAAAAACTATGACCTTACCAAAAATGAATCTTCTTGGTCAAAAATTCAAAATTGCGACGTTAAAATAGCGAACATATTTTTTTTTAGATGGGAACATGATTTTTTCCACCATAACATTCGTCAGACGAAAACTAACAATTTTGAAGGACATTTTTTGCATAACGTTCATCATTTTCAGAAAAAAAACACAATTTTTTCACTATTTTAGCGCGCTTCAGGATATACCACGAGGAGGTAAAGTCCTTAACATCCCTAGTATAAATGTGCACGTGTGTGGGTGTGTGGATGTGACGTTGTTTGGGTTTGTTTTTAAACCCCCCCCTTGTACCCTAAACGTTTTATTATACTCAATACTTAATCGAAGCAGTATTTTTCGAGATAAATCAGGTGTAAGTTTAGAATGGGACACCCGGTATACATTGTATATCAACTCCCTAGATAACTCTCTAGTACACTAGAAACGTTACTAATATACTAGGGGAATACCCGAGTCGAAATTTAGACCCTCCTTTGAATGCTCGAGAACCTATTTCCTTTGTAACGCACAGACCGCCGCCCTCCTTTGACTCCCCTTGAACCTATATGGAGAAATGTGCACCGTTGGCGACCCTCCTTTAGCCCTACTGAACCTTCTATTCAACCTCCTGAGCCTCCTTTAGGCCTATGGGCTCGGCTTGCGTGAACCTACACAACCTCGTTTTGGCCTAAAGTCCTATCTGTACCCTACAAAACCTCCTTTGAATCCAAAGCACAAGGAAAATGAAAGATTGGATCCAAAGGAGGTTCTGTAGGGTCAAGCTATATCGGTGAACTGCGGATGGGGGAGAAGGGGGGGGGGGGGGGGAGCGGAGGGCAGCATATTGAAGTAGGCTTAAAGGAGGGTTAGTAGGGTCAGAAGAGGTTTAAAGGAGGGCTAGGAGGCTCTGCGAGCCACCGGTGAAAGGAGTCAAAGGAGAAGGAGTCAAAGGAGTCAAAGGAGTTAGATGAACCTACTAAACCTCCTTTGAGTGAAAAAGTCCAATTTCTGCCACTTTTGGAGGTTCAGTAGGTTCTGATATACATGTTTTTGAGATTTCCATTTGAACCTCTTGAACCTCCATTGAATGACAATTTGGGATCGAAAGGAGGTTTAAAGGAGGGTCTAAATTTCGACTCGGGTAAGTATAGAGTTACTTTTCAGGGGGTACCTGAGACCCTAAAAATCGTTCACGATTCTTCTCCATTACAAAAATGTTTCCATTCAAAATTGTCGCAGTTGCAATTTTTCTTTCGCTCCCTCTCTCTTTCAACGAGACATTATTGCGCCACTGGGAGTGCCTTCGGAGAAGGTTAGAGCTGTTGGAAGAAAACTGATGAATCGCTCGTAGGAGAAGCAAAAAAAGGAATAACAAAAAGGAGAGCCGAGGAGCGCAGAGATAGCTCGGCCGTACTCTCAGGGCGGAAACAAATGACGGGAGGGTTCGAAGGATAGCGCTCCAGGTAATATCATTACCCCGTTGTTGCTATTGTTGTTGGTGTTGTTTTTCGTCTTTTCCTCTCGGTTTCCTATCGTTTTCGGTCTCGGGATAGTACACGTGGGAAGACGAACGGAAAGAAGGATCCGAAGGAAAAAGAGGAATACCGGTCAGCGAATCTATCGATCTAAGGCTGACAAAGGAAAAGGCACTTTAATTAACGATTCTCTCGCTGTGTATGTGCGTCCACCATCCATTGAGTCTAGGGTCGCTAAGAGAAATAGGGCGCGGTGTTCGTGCCCTTTCCTCCTCCTCCTATTCCGCGTCCTCTTGGGGGAGGACAATTCTCATCCCTCCCGTTTCTCCATCCCGAACTCGCGACACCCCCTTGCACGTTCGCCTCCCGCGAGACGGCAAACGGCGAAAAAGGGAGCAAAGGGAGGCTGCTCCGCCTTGCGCGCATGCACTGCTAATAAGTAAATACGCATTTGCATTCGGGCTTCGCTTTGTCGATATATATCAAACGAATTAATTACTGGGAGAATAGGGTGGCCTAGGAACTATGCGCAAGTGTGCTCTCTCTCTCGCTCTCTCTCTGAATTTTTCTCAATATTATTCATTTCCCATTTCATTTTGTTAGATTTTTTAGTTAATTGT
Organism: Ophion costatus; assembly: GCA_951751655.1. NCBI lineage: Eukaryota > Metazoa > Arthropoda > Insecta > Hymenoptera > Ichneumonidae > Ophion > Ophion costatus. Next base: position 24,406,077 of record OX632366.1, on the reverse strand, counting down.
ACAGTATTTTTTTTTATATCTCATGAATTTCAATTTACTGTTTTGTTTCATTTTCACATTTTATTTCGTTACATTTTACGACGACTGTATATTATTAAATTAGCCTAAATGTCGCGTAGATTGCTAATATAAATACCGCTTCAGCTATAATAAATCAATTTATCATAACGACAATAATGATTATTATTATGATTATAACGGGGTGTTTGTTATTACTGTTGCTTTTTTTTTATTGAAGATACAAAAAAAAATGTAAAAATTAGAATTCGAATTAAAGCATTAAAACTAAATTGAGTTGAAATCCAATTGGATCAATTTTTGTCATTATTGAATTGAAATTTAATTTAAATTAAACATATTTTCGCCATTTTTATCATTAATAATAAATATATTTTTTATAAAAAGATTTTCATAAATTGTAATAAATATTTCACATGAAGAAGATACGTGCAAAGTCGATATTAGAACGTTCACTGCGATTTAAAAAAGCTGTACAATCGGCACTAAAAATTCCAACGCCTATAAAACGTCTGTACAGTCGATAAAAAAAATACTTGGGCAAATGAAGAATAAACGGGCACTCGTATAGTGATCAAATTTTCAGGGTACAGCCCGCGCACAAGTGTATGTGTGTGTGTGTACGAGCGCATGCTCCGAGGTGCATGAATTCTTCTCGTTTTTACTTTCCCTTCCCTTACCCCTCCCCCGTGTCGTGCTTTGTCGCGCATCATTCTCATTTCGGGTGCACACCGCCACCCTTTGTACCTCACTGCGACGGTGGTCTCCTGCTTTGCATATTAGCGAGCGTAAACACTAATAAATCCGGGCGTGCGATGCTCCCTCTCGTCGTACCTCGATATATACACAGGGTGTCCATGTGCAAGTGGCCAAGGTCCATCTCGAGTACTAATCGAAAAAAACGTTCGAACAAAAGTTCGATTATTATAAAAAGGAAATACGATGATCCTAGTGTTAACTTCGTTTACCAAGGTTTTCAAGGTCACACGAAGATCACATTCCATTTTGCAAAGATAAATTTGTACTTTTTATGACAGGCGGTCGTGGTCTCGTGGAATGCAAATACAACAAAACGAAGCAAAGTAGCATATTGCTGTAAATGCATCAATATATAATGAGGATTACTTATTTATTGTTATTATTATTATCTGATAATTACTATTATTGATAATTATTACTAATAATAAGAATACAATGGAAATAGAAGAAAAAGCATAAAAAATATGTAATTAAATATAATACAATAATTATTAATAATTTATTTTTTATCGTAATTATTATTATAATGTAAATTATAATAACATGTACATGCATAAATTAAGTTAATCGTAAACAAATTCACAATTTATTACTATTCGCATTAGTAGTAGTAATTCACTATTATTCATTATTATTTTTATTATTTCTGTTTTTGAAATGTTAATATTATTATTACATTTCATTGCTCCGGACATCATACACCCTCAGTTTACGCTGAGTAAACGCCACTGCGGCGGAAAATTGTTATTATTATTATTATTATTATACTCCAATACATGGTGTGTTGCGATATTGTGAAACATCGAATTTCAAGGGCAATGCTCCTGATCCTTGCTGTCTCCTCTTGCCGTCAATATTCTTATAGACTATCTTACGGAACGGTATTATATCCGCCCTCGAATAATCCCATATCTCTCAGATATATATACATACATACATATATATATATTGCAAATTTATTGCTCTCAATAACGAGGCATTTTGTTTCATGCTCGTGGCACGAAACATTGCGCTCGTAATGATGGACGCACCTTCGGATAAATGGATTTATATAATGTATATATGTATATATTTGTTTTGAAAAGAAAACATTTCAAATTGTGCTTCGATTTTCGACGAAAATGGGTATAAAATTATTCTCTCAATTTCAGGATAAATAATTTTTAAATAGTTCTCATTTTAACGAGAATAAATTTGACTCGAATTTTCTTATAAATCGTAAATGTAGAAGTATTTTTTTTCTAATACAGATAAATCTACCATCCTTTTTCTCAAGAATAGTAAAAGTAAAATAATTTTTCTTAAGAATAATGAACCAAAAGTGATTTTTCTCGTGCATAATGAGTTTGAGATTACTATTTCTTACAGGAATGAATCTAATACTATTTTTCTTAGGAACGATGAGTCCAAATGTTTTCGCCTAGTCCCAAAAAGAAGAATTAAAAATGATTTCTCGAATATCAAAACGAATAAATCTAAAATTATTTATCGCCAATTTTACTCTCCTTTATTTCAAGTTATTGGTAACGAAATCGTTTTATTGTTGATGTTACTTGTTATGGCTTTAAATTTATTGTATCACGATTCTTTATTCATATTTATTAAAATAATTTCTGACGTCACAATAATAACCCTAATATTCTGTATATTTTGAATTATGTTGATAAGCAGCAACCAAAACATAATCAATTTAATAGCAAAATCTCTCTCTCTCTCTCATTCTGTCAGGGTGTCACAGGGTGTCACAGGGTGTCTTGTCATGAACGGATAATCCTGCAACGGTAGATAGGTCGAATCATATCCTTCCAATTGCTGGAATTTCAGTTTATTAAAGAAAGACTTTGGGCTTTATGTAATTTTATTAAAACGATTATCCGCTTTTGCTTTTTCGTATGCCATTTCTACAAATGATATGAACCGACAATAACTAAGCAAATTTTTAAAGTAATTGGTACGATATGCGTAGTACATTTTTTTACACCGCAGTCTATCAAAGTCAGATCGAAAGTCCGTTCGAATTGTTTTGTATGAAAATTCTGCACAAGATCTTTTTTCATAAAGTTTCCTTGACATTTAAGGTTAAAAAGAACACTTTTCTACACAAAACAAATAACCAAGAGTATTTTTTACAAACCGGGTCCAAGAAAGTTATCATTTGTAAAAATGGCATGCGAGAAATTGAAAGCAGATGTTATTCATCTCAAAAACCGTGGGACTCTCACTAAACTGAAATCCCAGGATATAGCAGGACACGACCTGACCTATCGACAGTGGCAGGATCATCCTTCCATAACATGAAACCCTGTATACATAGCTGAAATCGAATTTTCATAAGCACGCAAAAAAAGCAAGCGCTTGCGCCTACTTTCGGAAAAAAGCACGAAAGAACAAAGTTCCACGGGCTGCGGAGCCCAAGACGGGAAATGAAATACGGAACTCCTGTGAGGTCTGTTGTACCTGCGCTTGGGTATGTGGGCACCCTATTGTGTCAGAGAGAAAGCGTAAGCCTCACACGTGGAGAACACGGTAATGAGGGGCCAGCGGAGGGGGGTGATGTTGTGTGGGCGGACGGGTGGGGGTAGGGGGTGGGCAATATAGGCCTTTCATTACCGTTCGGCATCGTGTTACTAGCCGCCCTAACGAGTCGAATGAAGGGGTTGTTGGCGTCGTTGCGCGAAACTGTGGCAAGCTGCCGGCACGACCTCCCGTAAACCACCCCCCCCCCTGCTGATGAGAGATGCGCGGCGCGGCGGACGGAGCGACGCTGTGACGGAGCTTGCTGCTGACGGGGGTGATCCAGGAAGGGTGAGGATCTAACGCGCGAGCTTTCGAGGAGTGCGAAGGGTAGAGGGTGGTTGAGAAAAGGATAGAGCCGAGCGTTGCACGATGCTGGGTCAAACGAGGGGGCGGGGAGCACCGAGGAACCGAGAGAGGTTGTTTGCCAGTTTCCCTCTAATTTTGTTGGAAACATCGTTACACCTAGATCGTATCATCTTGTTTATGGGCTTATACCTCGATGCTTTTCCGGCTCCCCTCGTCCTTGCGTCGATTTTTCTCTGTTGATCTGCTCCCTCTGTCTCTCTCACTCTGTGAGTGTGTGTGTGTGTGTGCGTGTACCGGGTGAGCAATACGAAATCGGACTCGCAATAATTCGTCTGAATATTAATAATACATAATAAAACATTGGAGAACAAAATTTGGATAAAATGTCAAAGTCTATAATTTAATATTGGAGGGATATTTTATGCTCTTCAAAATAAAGATACCAACCTCATTTGAAGGCCAACTCTACTTTATTAAACTGGAATTTTTTTTTTCAAACCCCATCTCCTTAACAATCTACGCAAGCAAACCCTAACAAAATGTGTACGAAGTGTCAAAGTCTATATTTGGATCGTGGCGGTATTGTTTTTTCTATATAAAGGGGTCTAACTGATTTCGAGAAAAATTCTACTTCGTTTCATTAAGATCCACGTGTTTAAATCCCATGTCAACAAAAACTAGGCCAAACTAACTCAGACAAAATTTGACCAGTGTCTATATTTTGAGGACGTCAGTATTTTCTCTCTTTTCTTCCAAGTCATTAAACTCGGTTTCAAGATAAGCTCGACTTTATTAAATCGAAATGTATCTTGTCAAATCACTCCTTTTCTTACGACGTAACTAATAATCTCTCATTAGCTCGGGAAATTTCTCATGACTGTGAAACGTGGAGTGAAAAAAATTAAATAAAAAAATTAACGATAAATGGCTCACGACGGTAATGGGCGTTGTATTTCTTGAAGCTAATGATAATTTTTCATTACCTGCACAACGTGGTTGAAACGTTCATCATTAATTACAAAAAAAGGTATGATACGATTGCTGGATCATGTGCCCACCCTTCGGAAGGTTCCATTTTTGGGTGTCCAATTTCTAGCGAGTCATTTTGTATGTAAATATATACATGCATCTTCTCTCACTTATTCAGGCATTCCGCCATTTTATTATGCCCCCTCCCCTCTTTGGGATCGACTGGAAGTTCTCATGGGTTATGGGTATGACCGAAGCAACTTCCGCGAGGATGCAGCTCGATGCAAACGGCCCGTAAAGACGAACCGAGCGACCCTACCTCTCCCGCTGCCAACCCTTATATAAACGGTCTTTAACTATGGGACACGCGGCAAGCTCCGAAGCTTCTGAACTTTGCGCAAATTTCGGAGATCTTCGCACCTTGAGCCTCAACGACACACAGGGCGCATGTCCTTCTATATGCTGGAATGTCAACTTAAGTAAGAGTCTTTCGGTTTTCAACATAAAAATCGTGTGTTTTTGGTTTTCCGCTTGCCATTCCTACAAACTATAGCTTTTTGACCCGGTTTCTTAGTAATACTCTCGGTTATTCATTTTATCTAGAAAAGTCATCTGTTTAACTTTAAATGTTAAGGAGATTTTACGAAAAAGATCTTATGGAGAATTTTTATACAAACCAATTCGAACATCTGACTTTTATAACCTGCGGTGTAAAAAAATGTACTATGCATATCGTGCCAATTACTTTAAGAAGTTGCTTACTTATTGTCGATTCATATCGTTTGTAGAAATGGCATGCGAAAAACCAAAAGTAAATGATTTTCTTCAAAAAATAACATAGTGCCCAAAATCTCGCAAACCCTGGGACTTTTGCTAAACTGAAATTCCAGCATATAGTAGGACATGATTTTACCTATCGACAGTTACAGGTTTGTCCACTCATTATAGGACACCCTGTCTACGGAGTGATTCACGAGCCCTCAATTATTCTTTTACGTTTGAGAAGAGTAAATGTAACATTATATTTCCTATTAGGAGAAGGATCAATATGAAACAATTCTACTTATTGTAGGAAGAGATATCTGAATTGGTTTAATCTATTTCGAGAAGGAAAAGTGTCAAAATATCCTTCGAATATCGTAGAGGAATGATGAAAAAAAAAAAAACAAACGAAAACACAATAAATAGGCCGAAAGGCAACGTGAAAGAAAATACAAATCAATGTAAAAAAAAAAAATGTCTATACCATAATTGTTTAGAGACCCTAGGGGCAATTTCATTAAGCATAACAAAAAGCACATGTAAATAATAATAATAATAATAATAAATGAAAAAAAAAAAGATCGTAGAGAATGAATCTTACATTATTCTCCTAATTTCGAAATTAATAAATCAAAAAGCGTTCGCCTAATTTCAAGGAGAATAAATCTAAAATAATTTTTCTCGAAAATAATGAAAGAAAACTGATTTATCTTAAGAATAATGAATCAATTTTTTTTTTAATATCGAACGCCGAATTATTCTCCTCGCCAATAATGAGTCCGCAATAATTATATCAAACAGGCTTGAATCTAGAATTATTATTCTCAAGAAGGATGAAGCTAAAAGCATTGCTCCTAATTTTAAGTAGAATAATTTAAAAAATTTGTTCGAATGTCATGAAAATAATCCGTAACTATTTTCCCACCGGTTGATTCTCTTTTGTTCAAATTGATCGAGAACATGTGATTGTTTAATAACATTTCATTGATGAATAACATTCAATTTCCTACTAATATTCAATTGATGAATAACATAATAATTTTATTATCATTGTTATTTGTTATTACATTGAATTTATTATATCACGATTAGTTTGTAACATATATAATAATTATTTTGTTATTTTTGTTGCAATAACAACGTTACTATTCTGTGTATGTTTAATTGTTTCGATGAACTGCAACCGAAGCATAATAAATTTAACGAACCTAATCTCTCATTCTCTCTCTCTCGCTTTCTTCCCTCCTACACTTTCCCCCTTCCTCTTCGCCTCTCTGCCCCTCACTCTCTCTTGCGCGTTCTCACTCGAACAAACTTGTTATCGCGCCTCGAAAACCGTCTAACGATTTGAATATACAGTTCGAGCCGCAGGCAATGTACGCTCTATGGTTCTCCTGCGGTGACTCCTTCCGCGGCCAACCGGTCTGCCTCTACACGGCTCCTTCCACTCGTCGATCTTTGCTGCCGAGAATGCACGAGTGTGTGCCGCAACGTCACTTCGAATAGGCACCACGTACACTGGATATCGTTCAGCGAGAGGACATCGACACAGCCCTAGGTGAAGTTGATCAACTGCAACGATCCCTCCGAGCTATTGCAATCCTGATAGCTCAGCGACCAACTTGAGCGGAGACTCGGTCAACTTACGACGCGAAAGTTTTCCCCCCTCTTCATTCCGACGCCTCGGTGCGTGCCCCAAGAAATTGCTCCGGGATCGTAATGAGACAACTCGCAATAGAGCTCGTGCATCCAACCGCAAACTTCAGCTGCACAATTACAGTTGCGCTTATACGGTATTCAGCAAGACTATGTTCATACCAGGCGAAGGAGCACGGTTATTAGGGGAGAGATAAAAAAAGACAAGTAAACAATTGTTCAGCATTGCTTGAAAAAGATTAGCATCTTGTTACATGAAATTTGAATTACATTACATTAAAATATTTTGAGTTATGTTACGTTTTGCCGAAAGTGACAGACACATCATGGTCTTCAAAAAGGTTGCCTACAATCGGATGTCAGATGCTCTTATATCTGATATCCGATTGTAGGCAACCTTTTTGCAGACCATGATTTCTGTGATGGTCAAACGCCATTTTTCTTATATCTCATATTAGGGGGCTATTTTTATATAGAATAAAACAAAACGTTTATTGACTCAACTTTGTTATTATTATCAAGCAATCAGTCTTAATGAGGTAATCTTTGATTATGTAGGAACACTTTGGCACAAACGGTTATTCAATATTGGGCGCGATTAAGTATCCGATATTAAGGTTTGGCATGGCCAAATATGAACAGTAATATTTTTGTACATATCGCTTTTTGTGAACATTATACACTACAAAAAATTAAAGGAACAGAAAATGTCTTCCACTTTTTGAGTGGTTTTGAAGCGCGGTATTTATGTGAAATACGATCGTATCAAAATGAAAGAAAAGCATTTAGTTTCTAGTTTCGAGATCTTTCGGCAAAAAATGCTTCCGAGCTACGGTTATTGTGCAATCATATGAAACAAGAGGTGATAGAAATTTTCCAAATATTTTTTGTTTTTTAACCAATGTATAGATCAGTTAGCTTGTATATTCATATTGAATTTGGTTTTTTTGGTCTTTCTATGTCAACTTTTTGCTGATATATCCGAGTTTGAATAAGAAAGATCCTTTTGTCTTTGATCATCGATATCTCAGCAACCAATGATAGCATAGGGAATTAAAGGCTAGCTTTGAAAACTTGAATAAATTTCCTACAAACGCTTTTATTGATATTTGAGAAAATTTTGTTTTTCACCTCTAACATTCATTTGAAAAAAGTACAAAAATTACTTTTCATGGTTTTTCAGTAAATCTGCCACTACTCTACAAATATTGATGAAACGACTAATGTTGCCGAGTTTTTGTGAGCTTAATGTACTCCTAATTCCTATGTAAATTTCCAAATTGATTCATGGAACCGTTTTTCCGGACCAATTGATCAAAGTTTTTACAAAACTATTAAAGGAACAAATGTATTGTTCCTAAACATCGCGTAATCATCATCGAAATGAAATGACCAATTTTCTTCAACTTTTTTCACAACTTTGCACTAGTTGCTTGTTAAATTTAAAAAAAAATGCGATATATTTTTAAAAAATTCTTTTTTTATTTTTATATTTATAAAATATTTCAGTACTGACTCATTTTTGACACGATTCGGCCTTTGCGCACCATAATTTCACTCATCTTTAATTGCATTAATTAAAAGTTGATACCTCCAAGCTGTCTTTACTAGTCGATCTGAGAACTTGTATGCGATTTATTCTCGATATTTTCTGCGAAGGTGTACAAAAAACAGTAAAAAAGGGTGAAATAACCCCTGGATACAAATTCATCACTAACTTCGTCCGCAACCCCTAATTTGTATTAAAAACTTCACTTTTCATCGTCGTCCCCCGTTCAAAGTTATACCTCTATCATTCAATTTAACGCATCCCTTTAAACGTACGTTGAGAGAAAGAAAAATAAAGAAGTGGTTCACCTCTTCATTTGTGTTTTTTCCTACCCATTTTCAACGTGGCCAAAACCGGGACCAAGGTTGTCTCTTCCCATGGACATCACATTGAATATTTCAGGTCGTCGATTTACTACTGAACGACTAGATTTTTTTTCCCACCAACATAGGCCATTTTATATGCCGCCACCCAACATATATATTCATACCCAGCCCCAAAGTGATTTTTATCTGACGAAATGTCCTACAATAAAAAAATGGCGGCGGGGCGAGAGGCGACTGGAAATTTTTATGGAAGATAATGCGAATGAGGTTAGAGCCGGAAGCGCAACGAGCGTTCGGATAGTGCGTATTAAATAAACTAACCGAATCTCGCATGCTATGCAGGGGAGAGAGGCTGAAGCGCTCGATCGCCACGGGGATAAATGAATTAACCGTCGGTCACACCGACGGGGCCGCGGGGCACAGCAGTGAATAAAAAACAAGCCAAACGAAGGTGGGCCTCGTCCCGATTAAATAAAAATTCATAAATATTCTCACGGTCGTGCCGAAAAAGCAGAGGTAAAAACGAGAGTGACAAAGACAAAAAACTACGAAACAACAACAAAAACAAAATAAAAATTAAATGTATCGACGAGCATCCCACGCAACCCGCGGTTCGCGCTACGAGCGCTATCAGGAACGCGAGGGGGCCGAGGATACGGAGGAAATTGAATTTCATTCGCAAATCGATTTTGCGCTCGGAAATTCTCAGTCGAAACGGCCCGAGACGACAACGAAGCGCTGATTCCGAGGGCATTCGTGTGTCTTATTCGTCACACCGCGAGAAGGGAAAACATCCAGCCCAGCTTTTTCGGCAAAAAAAGTACAGCGCGATTTATTCCAGGATTTCTTAAGGCCGGATTCTACTTTGAAACCATGAAAAAAACGCTATTTTCGTGAATTTTTTCTGAGAATACTATTAAAGATATCGATATGGGGTTTAAACTGTTCAATAAATACACTCTTTAAGTACATAAAAAATTTTTTTTTAATGTATTTTATTCATTTTTTGTACACGTAAAATATGTTTAAAGCCAACGCCTCGAAAAGCAGGTACCGTTGCCGTGGTCGTGAAATCTTCCCGACGGATGGTCTGAAACAAAAAAATCAAATAGTTTCATGTTCAGTATGTCTTCAGGAACCGACCTAACTAGAATATTTTATATACGTGCAAAATTAACAAAATGGCGGCTAAAATACGAAAAAAATAAAATGCGTTTCTTTTGGGTCTTTTTTTGCAATAAAAAAATAGTTCTAATCAAAATTTTAAGTTGATTGTAGTTAGGTCGGTTGGTACACACATATAGAATATGTGTTCCAAATTTCATAAGGATCGGTTCAGTACTTTTTGAGTTATCACGACCACGGTACTTGAAAATGTCGTTTCGAGAAAAACGCATTTAAAGTTTTGGTGAGTGATAAATCGTAGAAAAAATTATCTTACCCTCAATCAGCGATGCCTGGGCCATATAATATGCCTTCGACGTGTTCCAGGTGGCTGTTTTCATCCAATTTAGCCTTTCAAAGTTTCAAAGTAGAATCCTGCCTTAACCCAAACGAGCCCAAGCATACTCCGCGTCTTTCACCGTAGCAAGAGAGCGGATTGCAGAAGGAGCTACAAAAAGATCCAACGAAAATCAAAGAAATCCAAGCAAACTGAAACAAGTGACCAGAGGAGCATTTGGCTCTTGCGGTAGTTGGTGGTTCCCATATGGGAGCCTTCGGATGAATGCCCCAGGCTTATCAAAGCCTGCGATACGTGTAGCACGTATGTGCCCGACAATGTGGCCCTGGATTCATCAAGGGAAAGTAATACAGGGATGGAAAGCTGGCCCGAAGCGGATGGTAGGTTCGCAAGCCGGAGCTACTGGGGTTCTCGAACATTGATGTCCGAAACTGATGCTTGTCCGATGAACGAAGGATCTGGATCGTCTAATATCCCGAGCTCCTGGGTATATAATGGACGATATTCATATTCGTTCGGTCGTCGCAGGGCTATTGAATGGACGAAGAGCTGCGGTGGTGTGTATACGGGTGTGTACAGGGAGAGCAGCAATCAGGAACACTTGCACACCCTGACAATATGATGGTGGGTACGAGAAGAGCATCAGCATTAGCAGGGGCAGTGGCCGGTAATACACGTTCGCTTGTCCATCGTCGTCGTCGTCGTCGTCGTCGAAACTGGACGCTGGAGGAACGAAGGATCCTTGCAAAAGCCCCGGACCCTTCTCTATTAGTCCATCACCGACCGCCATGAGCGACGCTATTGTCACGTTGTCATATTGTCATACACGAGTGGCATTGACGTCCGGCTGGCCGCTTTTCCTCGTTCTACCTCTCTCTTTCGCTCTCTCTCCCTCTCTCTCTCTCTCTCTCTCTCTCTCTCTCTCTCTCTCTTTCTCCCACTCTGTCTGCTGGTGGTCATGAACGTGTGTTACTTGTATCTGCAAAGACCCGGAAGCGCCTGTATATCTGTGTACGCGTATCCATATACGAGTGGATGGAACCCCAAACGCCTCTGGTCCGGTATGTCTGCTCGTGAGCGAGCATACATTTTGCTGCTGATTGATCAACGGCTCACTCGCTCTCGCCTCGCGTCGTCTAATTTTCCGTACGGTTAACCTTGCACGGAACACAGTGCGTTCTCATACTGTACACACGGGTGTAGCGAATGGTACAGCTGTGTGGTAGGAAGTGATTTTTGGTCAGCTTGCCGGTATTCTTAGCTGGTGTAAAGAAGAATATCGTTGAAGCCACCACAGCCTTTGGACCAGCATCCAACTGGAGATGGGTACGCCTCTGAGCTGGGAGTCGCCAATAAAACCGACGCAACCCTGAACGCACCAACGAGTATACTTTTTCTCACTCGTGTGGAAGTGATTCAGTTGTAGCCTTACTTGACGTTTGCATCGTTGTAGCTGTCAGCCAGCTAGTTAACGTCTCCCAATCTTTGGTCCACGAAACTTGCATGGAACACAATCGTTGCTTCGGTGCGCAGTGTCATCATGAGAACCGTCATGGATGCCAGTTATTGCGGTACCGCTATTAATATCATTTGATCCTGTAGCAGAGCGAGATTGTCCTCGGACGAAAGATTGCCAACGTGGCTCTTATTTACCCCACTTTACCGAGTTCCTCTTCAATTAGGACATCGGATGTGCTCGTCGACCAGTGGTGAACTGCCATGTTGCTCCCGTTAGCCAAAGGCTTCGTTCTAGCCTGTTATACAGAAAGCCATTCCAATGCGGCAGTAATTGTAGCAAGGATCATCACGAATAGTTTCGTGGGGCTTTGTCTTCCACATACGTGTCTTGATATCTCTAATTTGAAATTTCAGATGATCAGTGGCACATTGCACACGCTACAGAGAGGGAGAGAGCCGGAGAGCATGAGAGAGCTGGCAAGGAAGGAGCAGCTAGAAAAGGTTGCGTCGGACCAATTCCATACAGCCAACTACGTCATGATAGGTTCGTCGATTACACTTATTACCCCGGTGCAATGATCACAGCACTGGGACTTCTCATCCTCGGCTCTGTGCCTCCACTATCGATTGCCTTCCCTCCACCCTTCTCCACATCCGTGCGATGCATTCTCGCATGGAGAACGATGCCTACACGAAAGCACCTATATACGTATATAGGTACATTTATTCGTTAGCAAGCGTGTTACTTCCATCATCCGGGCAGGCTAGACACCGCGCGGGACGTTACTCGTCCAGGAAATGGCGAATTTGCGCCGCGCATTCCCGACGATTGTATAACTCTGGCCACGCGCGCCGCTAATGTCCGTTCGAACAAATGGCACACGATGGTAATGATTTCGCGCTGGATATGAAATGGCACGATGTGGCTGCCAACCGTAAGAGAGAGGGAGAAACGTGTATGTAGTCATCTGGATGGTACAAATCCACGCGAACATATAGAGGGTGACGCGCAAACTGGAGTTAGGGTGGTCACCCAGCATACTGATGGGTGACCACCCAGCTGCGTACCGGCTTTCAGGAATACTTTTCTTGAGACATTTCGGCATTGATCAACAAACTTGTCACCCTGTATAGTTTTTGTATAGATACGTATGCACATAGCTGAGTAACTTCGTACTACTCGGAGCTTGAGGGAACCAACAAATGGTATCGATCAGCCATTTGCTCTCACTGCTGGAAATTTCGAACAACCGGAAGAGGAAAACATAGGTACCGTAGTATATTCATTGGCGAATGTTTTTGCGCTCAATTTCTCGGAATCTCGCCCGAACAGCGCATTGTCCGTTCTGTCTTTATTTTCTTTTCATACGAGATACAGGCATTGTTGCAAGCACAAAAGTTTCGATGCATTGAAAAAAAAGTACATATACCACGTGAATCGGGGAATATGTTTTCAACGCTCGTATCCGTTTTCCTGGCAAATAATAAATCTTGGCTCTAAATATAGAATAGAATATATATACGTAACGCTTTATTGCAACCATTTATCCAAGGATTAAACCCGCGGCTTTTAGTGGGCGAAAAAAGTTGCCTTCGTGCTAATATTTTACAAAATTTCAATAATAAGCAATAATTATCGTGAGGAATGATTAATTGTAAACGACGAATATAATAATCACCGTGATTATTAAAATCACGAATAATGAAGAAAATATTATATGACAATAGCCGCAATTATAAATAATAAATGGCATTATTATTGTATTTATTTTTTTGTTGGATTTTACAGAAAAAAAGTTATGATTTTGAAAATAAATATTTATTGCGACTATTCTTGATTTGTTTTTTTTTTTTGTGGTCTCGTTCGCTTCTTCCCTTGGTACTTCTCTTGTTTTTTAATGCAGATAGTATGAAAACGATTACCCTAGATAGCGAGAGGCTCTCACATGCTAAACACGTGTCTGAAAAATGCGTAGACATATATGTATACACATATATGCGTGTTTGTATCCGTCAGCATGTATATATATTTATACACTACGGGAAGGGTCCCTCGTCTACAAGATATAAATTGAATAGCGAGAAGGAAAACGTTGCCAACATTTTATTTATTACGTAGGCGCCTACCCTCTGCCGTTTCTGAAAACGTGCGACGGTGAGAATAAATATAATAACGTGGTGGCTTTTTTGCTGTGTCCCGGAGGCCTACTCACTGTATTTCCTCTCGCTCGTACGATATCATCGGGCATCATGACCGAGAAAAAGAGAGAGAGAGAGAGAGAGGGAGGGAGAGGAGGGTCACCCTCGCGCATCTTTTTACGTAATACGTAGGAAATTGCTGGGGGGTTGCACATTTCAAGCCCATCATTTTGAGATTGCATTTTGAGTGACTGATGAAAGTTTTACGGGCCGGCATTTGATATTCATTTATTTTTTTTCCTTTGCCTTGAAATGCCGGTTGACAGGCGAATTTGTGGCGTTGGAAAAAAAATACGAGGACACCAATCGCTTATCAGCTTGCCTGAAATGTGATAATTTTTTTTCTTCGTGTTTTCATTGGCTTATTTCTATTGTTTTATTTATTTGATTCTTGTGCGTTGAATTATATTTTTTATTTTATATTGTCAGAGTGTATCGCATTTTTTTCGATTTCTGTTCATTTGCATTTTATGTGGATATAATATTGGATGAAATATGTTGAGATTTATACATGAACGTGGTGGAGGTACGTCGACTTAGCACGCGAATATCGACTTGATTTTATGGCCACGTAGGACGGAGCAAAGTTTCGAGGCCCATCGAATCCCGGAAGCAACCTTAACCCTCCCATAAAAAATGTATTTATAGTTTATCCACATATATATATGAATTTATGTAACATTTTCTCCGCGCTCGCGCGTGGGAGGGATTCCGAAAGATATCGATGACCTATAGACATCTTCGACTCAATCGCGTTATATTTTCCTATCATAAAACTAGTTTGTCTTCCAATTTTCCAATTTATTTTTGTCTTTCGAAAAAATCGTGAAGAATAAAAATGTCTCGAAAAATTATCTCTCCATGGCAGCTATTGGTCAATAAGTATTAACGATTTAATTACTTAAAATTGGCGTGATATTTTAAAAATACATAACAAAAATGTGTTTTTGGCCAAAAGCAATGGGTGACTAATAACATAATAACACTAACCATTGGATCCAATAATTATCACGACCAATCTAATTAAGGCCAACCAATGAATAAATGTCCTTTTTGAATATCCCGTATCACTTGTATCTCCCACGCGTGCTCGAACGTTACAAGGCAAATATCTCAGCGTCTCCGCGAGTGATAGGACGCGTTTCATCGACGCTTCTTTTTTTTTCGCACATGGTATCGCTCAAAGGCCGGGGAGAATCCCGGAAGTCTCATCAATCCCATACATATCATGTGTATTGTCCCATGGGCCACGCTTACGTTGGCCGTTGAAAGCCCGTGGATTGCAAAAGGAAATTTAGGGCAGAAACGAAATGAAGAGCACTGCGCACTCCCTACACTCCGAGGAAACGTCGAGGGGACATGGTAATTCGTACCGCGACGATTGTACCCAAGGGACTCTTTTCCGACGTCTGCGTACAAGAGGTTGCGTTATATCAACTCCATTCCGCATCTCTCTCCGTTCCTCCTCTTTCTCGACTTCCTCGCAAGAGAAGGAAATCATCTTTGCATATATATATATATATATATACAAAAACACACACATATATATATATACATTCATATATATATATATATACGTATTCGCTTCTGGTTGAAAGCATATCGGATTCTCCGAGAGTAAAAAAAGAGGAGCTATCGACCCCTCTTTCCCGCGCGTTCGAAGAGGCTGTACCGGAAAACATTAGGAACCCTTCGACGTATATACACCCCCGCACATATATATGACCTGATCTCTGGACCAAGCGAGCTCTGAAAAAAGCTTTCGCCTTTCATCTGCTTTTACACCTAGTCTCTGCTCCCTATCACCCTCCCGATAGAGGAAAAAAAAAGGAATTTCCTTCGATCAATCAAATTTCATTTCGCAGTATCCTCCATCTTTTCCTCAATATTTCTCCCCCGATTTCGCGTCGCGCCTTTCGTCTTTTCGATTTTTACTCGATTGGTGACACTGTAGGCAGTCGACGAATTTCGGGTCGGCTCGGATACATTGAGGGCTCATATGTAGGCCGAGAACTTTCCGAAGGGCCGATTTTAATTCCATAGTTGTAGGATGGTGGTATTTTTTTTCCAAGATGGTTCGAGAATATTTGTAAAAAATCGGTATTCCACGGCTCGATGAGAGTACATGTATAGATTGTGGTGAAGGTAGAGGGCTGTGTGCTTTATTCCGTTTTGTTGAATCTACAACGGCAAGGGTCTAGGGATCCGTGGATTATCATAGTTTCAAGCTGTAGCGTATGTACCGCTAGACGAGAGGCAACAAGCCCCTGTTCAATTATTACTCGTTACACAGGCGGAGTCTACGTTATTCCACTTAAAACCGTTTGAGTCCCGAGGAAACGGGGGCGAGTTTAGTGTATAAGCCCCGGAAGTTCGTCGCTTCCTCCTCACCGTAAAAGCGCTTTATTCCTCGTTTTATACGTTTAGCCGCCCCCGCGCTCTTGAGATCCGAGACGAGCTTGAAAGAGGATATAGTTGCTAATCGCGGGGATAGCACGACGCGCTTCAATCGATAAGACCTATCGGCCCCTTCGCCTAACGAGAGAACAAAATCGCAGCTCAGCAGACTTGACGAGTGCGATATGATATTCATGTTGAAAAGAAACTTGGCAAAGTGGGGAAAGTAAGAGTCGTGTTGAAGTTCGGAATTCTTTTAGCTTGCATAGTGATTAGTTTGTGTGGCTCTGCTTGTGATGTGCAGAGTGACGATGATGTGAAATTTCCAGTTGGTGATATCGGAACGCAGATGTGGAAGACGAAGCGCCGCGAGAGGATTCTTGATGATCGGTGCTAGAATTACCGAAGCCTGGACTGGCTCTTCGGATGACAGGCTGGAACGGAGCCTTTGGCTAACGGGAGCAACATGGCAGTTCACCAACGGTTGACGAGCATATTCGATGTCCGTATTGAAGAGGAACTCGGTACAGTGGAGCAAGTAAGACCCACATTGGCAGTATTTCGTCACAGCCCTTCACCATCGTCCGAGGACAATCTGCTACATGATCAAAGTTATTATTGTGTTTTTACCGCAATGACTAGTAATCATGGAGGTTCTCTAGATGACATTGCGCACCGAAGCAACCCGAGTCGAAATTTAGACCCTCCTTTAAACCTCCTTTCGATCCCAATTTGTCATTCAATGGAGGTTCAAGAGGTTCAAATGGAAATCTCAAAAACATGTATATCAGAACCTACTGAACCTCCAAAAGTGGCAGAAATTGGACTTTTTCACTCAAAGGAGGTTTAGTAGGTTCATCTGAACCTTCTTTAAACCCTAGTGAGCCTGATTTAATGCTTACGCAAACATACAGACCCTGTTTTAAACCTCCTTTCGCCCTACTAGCTCTCCTTCGACTCCTTTCACCGCCCGAGTCGAAATTTAGACCCTCCTTTGAATGCTCGAGAACCTATTCCCTTTGTAACGCACAGACCGCCGCCCTCCTTTGACTCCCCTTGAACCTATATGGAGAAATTTGCACCGTAGGCCAAAACGAGGTTGTGTAGCTTCACGCAAGCCGAGCCCATAGGCCTAAAGGAGGCTCAGGAGGTTGAATAGAAGGTTCGGTAGGGCCAAAGGAGGGTCGCCAACGGTGCAAATTTCTCCATATAGGTTCAAGGGGAGTCAAAGGAGGGCGGCGGTCTGTGCGTTACAAAGGAAATAGGTTCTCGAGCATTCAAAGGAGGGTCTAAATTTCGACTCGGGAATTATTGTGCTCCATGAGATGCAAGTTTCGTGGGCGAAACGTTGGGAGACGTTGACCAGCTGGCTGATAACTGCAACAATGCGGACCTCAAGTCACCCCACAACTCAACTAATTCCACAAGAGCGATAAAAGGTACGGTTGGTCCGTTTTCTATGGTTAATTGCGTCGAACCTACTGCCTACTTCAAGCTCAGAGGCGTACTCGTCTCCAGCCGTTTAGCCGGAAGCAGAGCAGGGCCATGTACCTACATCGGACAACGGCATGCCTCTTCACTGGCTGTAAGTTCAAAGGTTGCGCTACCTCTAATCACATTGGAGCTCGCACTAGCGAAAAACTTACGCGGACAAGCCGAAAGTTGCTTTGGACAAGAACAAACCATTCTTTTGCTGATTCGCGTTTCCACTCGGTACACATCCGCACTCTCCAGGAAGTGATGAATTCGCCACTTAAGTGTACGTATAGTAGAACTCGGTGTCTTCGCGCGAGCCATCACGATGATAAATGACCAATTGGCAGAAAGTAATTTAACGCGAGTGCGTCGCGACGAGGCGCTCCACGGTGAGCGATGGCGCAAATTGTGTCCGTAATTACTGACGGGTGTACGCCTGATGGAGATGGGAATAAACCGGTTTTTGTTTTCTCTATCTCTCTCTCTCCCTCCCCTCTCTCTCACTCTCTTTCTCTTTCCCACTCGCCACCTCAAAATAGTGATCGTCTTAGTTGATATTTTTCTCGCTACGAGTCATAATCTCCTTCTCTTCCCTCTATACTCGTTCTCTCATCGACAGCTAAGTGGATGAGGACGCTCATGTCGCGACTCCTTTGTAACGCCAATATCAACTTCCGGTTTCGAGCGATACAGCAAAAGTGCAAACTCGATAACTTTTTCCACCATCAAAGTCCACTTGTTATTGAAAAACTTTTCGTCTGCTTTGTATATCCAAAAAAGTCAAGGAAGCCAATATTACTCACTGAACGAACAGCCAATAAAATTGATGTAAAATATAGATATAATAATATCAAGGCATAATGCTGTAATATTCATTCGAAGGCAATTACTTTCGAAGAGATGTCCTCCCTTATCCTTGAAGAATGTTTAAATTATTTAATCAATTAGATTTATATTAATATAAAATTTCAAAAATCACTTTCTCGTGCTTCTTTCCCGAAATGTATAATATAATAGAAACGAATAATAATAATATCAGTCAAATAACAACATCAAATATAACAATACAAATATTTGACTAATAATAAATTTAAGTAGAATTCAATAAAAATATTACACATTAACAGCCCATTTGAATAATAATAACAAGAAAACTGCACAGGTGTATCGTAAGTTGCGTTAAAAGCTTGCGACAAATAACAATCGTTAAAACGAAATGATAGAAATTATAATAATAACGATAATATGAACAATTAATTCAAACTATAATAACAATGAACCTATGAAAAATGAATGAACAATGTGCAGCTGAAGAACGATTTGCCATCAAAATTAATAATAACTCATAATAATAATGATAATAATGATGATAAGCAAAGAAAATTATTTAAATGATCATTCATTGGAATCGCTAGGTTGCATTATTTTCTCAAAATGTTAGTCACGATACAAAAAATTGAATCATCAACAAAAATTCACCGAGCGAATGGCAAACCTTGAAATTCGTTGTGCAACGAACTGCAAGAGGAATAACGAAAATGTGCAGGACCCACGAACCGGCTGACTCGGCTCTGACAGCCCGATGTATATAAGCCGATGCCCCCGCCCCCGCAATCCGTATATACCAACCGAATTTTTGACATTCTTCGCTCGGGTTACTCGAGATTCAGACGTTGAGATGTGATGGACCGAGGCGTCGTGCAAGCTCGGACAGTGATAGAGTGAAAAAAAAGAACGGAGCGAGAGTGCGAGAATGAAAAGTGGAGGGAAAAAAGAACGAGAGATATGGGCACCAATTAACGCCAACGGCTCATCTCACTGACATCGTATCCTTTGCCTATCTGTCTCTCTCTCTCTCTCTCTCTCTCTCTCTCTCTCTCTCTCTCTCTCTTCCTTTCTCCCTCCAGGTGATAAATATTCGAGACCGAGAACTATTCCTAGTACCATCTGAGCCCTGACGGATCCATTTCGTCCAATGTTACGCAAATTATCCCAATCCCGAGGCAACGTTGTCCTATTAATCATAGAAGCACACGAGAAAAGCCACTTCTCTGCTGGCCCATTCGCTCAATGTAACTATGCGCTCAATGTATATACGTAAAATACAGCCTTGGCCAAAAGTATCGAGCAGCCGACTCATTTTAACATTCAAAAACCTATTTATTATTTCTTTAAAGCGGAGATTAAGGCCAGGATAAAGAATCAGGAAGTTAATTTAAGAAAATTATTTATATTTTACAGGTCTTCTTGCTGATTTAATGGATGCGGAATTATTTTGAGACTGACAAGGAAAAATGGGGAGCCTCGTGCTTTTGGCTAATGTAAGCACATGTACGTGCCTATATATGGATAAAAAATTGGTCACACGAGACAAATCATTTGGCGAATGTTAATAATTTCATTTGAATTCACACATGTACACACACACACACTCGTATTTATATATACAGGGTGACTTTTATAAGGTGGCCATGTGTTTTTTAAGGATTTTGCGCGGTGATTTTGCGACTGAAAAAAATATGATTATTAATGGTATTACACGCTTTCTTTGAAAAAAAATATGTCGGTTTTTTTTCATAAAAGCATTTGCCAGAGAAAATAATGTATTCTGGAAAAGAATAAAAAATCCATTTCGCGTACAGGAGAATGAAGTTTACAAAATTCCGAATACGGAAGACTCCCAAAAAACTTTACTTGTGCTACCCGTCATGGAGAAAAAAAATTATCAAACATACAATTTAATGTGGATAGATCGGAATTTAATCAGTGAAACAAATGAGCTAAGTCAGGCACGATAGCGCTATAGGAAATGCTAGTCTGCTGAGGTCACAGCTGCAGCTTCCGAATGATCGGCTGACACAGAAAGTTGGTTCAGGGTCCTATGATATGCGGTCGAACCGAGGGATCTGAATGTGTCCCTATCGGAGAACTTGATCCAAAATAATGCCATTTTAAAAAATGGTCGAGGATTCCATGCATTGCAAATACGATTCTCAATCACTTGCGATTCGCTAACAACTTTTAGAATAAGTGATTTTAGCAATACATTTTAAAGTAATTTGACGTGAAATTATTAATTTTTACCAAATACTACGAGTTTTCTTGTTTTTTTAACGTTGCATGAAGTATCTTCACATTGTGTAGCTACAGAATTTTTAAATATTTTATGAAACAGTATAAAATAAAAATGCTCGTAGAATTTGGAAAAAAATAATGGTTTGACAGTGCGTTTTTGCACTGCCAAACCAACAATTGTCGATGGAAAAAAATTGGAAAAAACCATGGTTGATCTAAATACCGTTCTTCTACAGGGAAAATAGGGTTGCTTTCTTCCTTATTTTTTATTTTTTTTTTCAATAAATATTAAGTAAAGAAAATAATGAAATGCTGCTGTGCATGAGCATGTTATCGCAGCATTGCTTGCGAGATATCCCCTGCACCAATTGCTCAACGTGTCGAAACAATAAATTTCCTCCGAACGTTCCGTTGCAATGTTATTTTCTCATGGAATTCACAGTTTTTTGCGGTTCGTATCTCTTTCTCTATCGCCCTCGGAAGAGTCCATCTTGGCCCTGTAATGCAATACATTTATTTTGTCTTCATCTCTCTCGCACCCTTTCACTCTGCTCCGGCTATTACTTTTCGCGTATCTTTGGCCGCTCAGCAGAGCCGGAGCCTACGAAAATGTATAGATCGTTCGAACGTAGGATTCTCAAGAGAGGGTTGAAGTTAAATATATATAGGTTCGAGAAGGTTGGAGGAATGAAAGCTTTCGGGGCTTACCGCCACGCTGACGTAAAATCGGTGCGGGCTTTTATGCATATAGTCGAGTATATACACTTCATTATATATATATATATATATATATATATATATATATATATATATATATATATAAATATTAGAATATACATATATAAAATAAAATATTACAATATACATACATAATATAAAAATATATATGTTTGTATAAAAATATTAGAGGGATAACAATAGCTATTTCTAAAGTACATGCGCCAATATTTTTATCTCTCTTCTCCGCCCTCCACAGCACTCATCGGCATTCATTTCTTGCAGCTCTGGACTCTAGTACGGCCGCACGTATACTGGTACTTAGAGTTAAAAAAATGGGCTCATTGGACATTTTTTCTCATTGTATATCATGTAGACTTCAAATTTATCACGTATATACTGTATATTATATCGTATTCCTTTGGCTCAGCTTCGACGATACGCCTGCCTCGTATCGGGTTACCCTTCTCATCATGCACTTTCGCGACTCGATCATTCCCCTTATCGCATCGATCATTCTTCAGTCTACACTCGTGGCACTTTCGATTAGAAGGAAAAAGTAGAAAATAGAGAGCACAGAGTTGTGTGTACAGTAATAATAATAATAATGATAAAAAAAATAATAATGCATTTTTTCAAATTATTGACATTATTTATTATTATTATTATTACTATTATTATTATTATTAGCTGGATGGTTTTATCAAGATATCATGGATAGTACAATAATCATTGTTATATTATTATTATTCAGTCATTGATGGCCAGAACAAAATTTTCATATTTCACCTTCAAAATACCATGCTGATTTCAATTCATAGAAATGTTAGGAAATTTCGTAAACTGGACGGTGAATTTTTTATCATTAATTACCACTATTTGCCTTGGAGAAATGATTTTTCGATACATTCAGTCGTCAATTTTTTTCGAATTATTATTATTCTCATCGCTGTATACAGAACTCTGCGTTCTGTATCTTCCACTTTTTCCCTCCAATCCTCAAAACTTCCTTAAAACTGAGCCTAATTCACCGGGATAGGTGAACGTTTCCAAGTGCAAACCGAGGAAGTGTGCCCAGAGCAATAAAGTCGGAAAATAATAATAATATCAATATAATAAAAGCCGATAACAATAATGTGATAATGATAATACAATTTAAGGATAACAACGATGAAAAAAGGAAAATAAAAACGATAGCAACAGCAAGTTACTTACGACAGCAACAATAAAAGTTGAGAAAAAACTTCTTACAAAGCTTATGTACCTCCAATGTTTTTATTTTTCTTTATTTAAAATTATTCAAAAAGAAAAAGTTAACACGGGTGTATACATGTACATGGAGAATAGCGACAGTTTACCGTGGCATCACGTCTACCAATTGCTTTTTACCGAGATTCACGTGTTAACAACGCGGTTAGGGCAAAAGAGGGCAACTTAAACTTTCGCCATAAGGGAGAAAGGTCGGGCGAGGCCTTTTAATTTTACGGTCTTCGTGAGCACAAAACCAACCGCCCGCCAGCTCAAGGCAAAGCGAGGAGAGAATGTGTGTATACGTCTGAACGTATGTACACGTTGTGTACACACACAAATGCATATAAATGTGTGGGTGTGTGTGTGTGCGAGGGTGTATACATGCATGTAATTATATGTACACTCTGGTGTGCCTGCGTGGTAGACGGTCAATAATGAGGGTTGGCAGGGGTACAGAATCTTGTTTCATCCGGCTTTGAAGTACTTCGACTAACCTGAACTCCGAACTATTTTGTGATCATTTTTTTTAAATGTTTGAAAACAAGTAAGGGACGGAAATAAAAAGGCATTTTACTATTTTCGCAATTAAATTTTTGTTCCATCAGTCCATTTTGCGAGTGAAACGAGTCCCTTTTTCTGTTCTCTCTCTCTCTCTTTTTTTTTCTCCCTCTCTCTCTCTCTCTCTCTGTTTTCTTATTTTTTTGACCACTGCAAACGAAATATTTTATTTACTTTATTAAAATTAAATATTTTTTTTCGTGCTATTTTTATTCGTTTTTATTACATTTAATTTTTTGTTAAATATCATCAACCCTTCGTTGACACACTTATTTTTGGCCACGACTTTGACACACTGCGTCTGTTTGACCCGGATAGTGCTTTATTTCCCTGCCATTATAAATCGTTCGTTCGGTTTTTATTTTAAAAAATCAGGGATACGCTCTTAACATTTCGTAATATGTTGGCATTATTGAAATACCGAAAAGGACAATTAAGTTCTAGTAACAAATTATTGAAAAGTTTTAATTTTTGAAAAATCAGCATTCCATTTAAAATTCATCCGGGTCAAAATGACCCAGTGTGTCAAAGTAGGGTTGAAAGTAAAAAAATGACATCCTTTATTTCCGTTATATTATATTTTTTTTAATATTTCGAAATATATATTTATTATTTTTGGTTGGGCAGAAAATTATTGATAAATTAAATTATACAGTCCCTCATTTATCAATTAATCGACGACGCTTAATACATTTTCGCAAAAGCGACTTATGCAAATCAACTTGAAAAAAATAACATAGTGCAGTTGTGATAATGTCCTTCTTTTGGTAAAAGTAATCCACTTTTGTGGGCAAGGAGCGACCGCTGACGTTGCCTGGCTGACTAATACGGAGTGTGACTACTAGACAGAAAGACTTCCTTTCCTTCCTTTCTGTCTCTCTCTCTCTCTCTCTCTCTCTCTCTCTCTCTCTCTCTCTCTCTCTCTCTCTCTCTCTCTCTCACACACACACACACACACACACACACACACACACACACACACACACACACACACACACACACACACACACACACACACACACACACACACACACACACACACACACACACACACACACACACACACACACTTTCTCTCTCCATTACATTCCTTCGGTAGAAAATGGCCAAATGACACACCCTGCCGTGCTACCGTGAACAAAAAGTATAAAGTGAGTTTGCTCATCCCTGGTTGGAGGTCAGCTCGTAAACGTGCGGTGGCGCTAGCATCTGTGCCGCCTCCCCATCCCCGCCTTTTACCTTCTCTGCTTAAAGCAATTATTTTTAATACAGAAAAAGATTTATGACGTGAAGGCACAGGTGTATATTCTATGTGTTCAGACAAAAGCTCTGTTCTCTCTCTCTCTCTCTCTCTCTCTCTCTCTCTCTCTCTCTCTCTCTCTTTCTCTCTCTCTCTCTCTCCCGCTCTCGTTGTCGTGAAAGGAGTATGACGTTTATGTATTCCAGATGTAACTTTGCGACTCTATCGTCTACGTTAGCCCATCCTGCCGAATTTCGTTCACTCTCTGAGCACGCGCACACTCAAAGTACGATTTAAACGTAGATTAAACCATGCAATCGTAATTCATAGTTTAACTTTTCTAGCTGTTGCAAATGAAAAAACAAATATATTTCAGTTACGCTACAGCGTACAGAATTGAGCAAAATTACATCGAAAATATTAAATTCAATTATTTCAATTGTGATAATGTATTTTATAGTTTTTTAATTCTACTGCAATGATTATTTCTTCAATGATTCTAATACAACAGAATTATAATACATTAGAACAATTATATCGCTGTCAGCTTGAAAAAAATAATATAAGTTGTTAAAACGTAGTATTAATCAATTCTGGTAATTTGCTCAGAATAATTAAAACTTATAATAAATATTGCATGGATATTATTTGATAGCTTCAAAAAAACAAAATATCTTCATACTATGAAAATATTGTTTATTTCTTTTCATAAAGTTACAAAGTAATATACAAACAATATTTATTACAAGCTTAATTTATTCCCAGTCGATTACGAAAGTTGATTTGAACTTCGTTGCACTTTCCACGTTTTTCACAAAAAAATTATGAACTGGAAATCAAGAGGCAATAAACGTTTTCGAAAGCCTCGTGGTTTTGAGCCATCGATTCATTGTGCTTAATAAAAATAACGATATCGTTCCGAAGCAATTATTTCCAGCGTGCATAATTGAAGAGCTCAATCACTGAAAAGCGATTATAAATTCTTTTTATTTCACCGATTCGGTCGACATCTTTGTGCTCTCCGTGGCCGATGAATTATTTGCCATAATATCGCGGCCGGGCCAACGATTCGTCCAACTGAACGATTATGGTAAATTTTGCAAGTGATCGATAGGCATCGATAAAGCACTCAGGCGGCCAATCAAATTTTCAACACCAATGGCCAATGTCTCCCTCTCCCTTGTCTCTCTCGGCTACACATTCAGGACTTGCGGTTGCACTAACGTTAATGTGCGGCCTACTGCACGGATCACGCTACCTTTCTTTTTTCCCTTTTTTCCTTTATCCTCTCCCTTTTTCTCTCTTTCTCTCTCCCTCTAAATTCTCTCCCGATGATGCACTCGCGTTCCGACATAGAGACGGAGACCGAGAAAGGGCCCCCTACACAGCGACAATCAAACCGCGACGCTTTTAGTTTAATTGCCCTCCCCCCTCCCCCTTACCCGAACCCGCGATACGCGTGCACAAAACACTTTTTGGCATATACGTTTTGCGTCGTCCCTTGTACACATCAGGTGATTCATGATTCGAGCATCCCCGTGTCCGATAGAATTTAAAGACCAAATTTATTGGAACAACCCGCGCGGCGTCTGGCCAAACTTGCCCCACGGGGAGCTCCAACCGATCCACCGTACTAGGCGCACTCTGTTCGAGAGGGAATATTGGGGGAGTAAAAAATATACGGTTATGTATATAAATACGTAGATAGGGATATACAGTTATATTTATGGATGTGCAAAGAGAAAGAGGGAGCGAGATAGAAAGGGGGAAAGAAACGTTAAAAATTCTCATTCCAAAATGTCATAGCTCGAATCAAGGGTTGGAGATCAATTGAATGAGGGAGTTTAGTAAGAAGAGCAGGAGTGGAGATTTTACTCCAAGGGATACAGCCAAAGGCGCCGCAATAAGGGTCGTCGTCGCCAAGTAACCCTTCCTTCTCCAAGTAATGTATATATATATATATATATATATATATATATATATATATATATATATATATATATATATATATACATACATATATATATATATATATATATATTTAGTATATATATATATATATAGATATAGATATATATATATACATACCTTCTTTTTCTCTCTCTCTGTCTCTCTAAATATATATATATATATATATATATTTAGAGAGACATTGAGAGAGAAAAAGAAGGGAAATTTGAAGGCACTCGACTACGAGGATGCATAGTAGGTCCCCACACTCAGCATTGAATAAACCGAAACGGTTTCAAAATCCCCTTTTCCCATGTGCGTGTGCGTATATATTTCTCTATCTGTCCTGCCTCTCTCTCTCTCTGTATTTTTCGCCCCCTTCCTCTCGCCCTCTTTCTCTAACACTCTCTCGTTCGCTCGCATAATTCAGCGTCCCCTGGCGCACCTACACATACCCGATGAAATAATAATAAAACGATCCTCGCAGGATTTATGCACGAAACTTTTGGTTCGGGAGGGACGAAAAACAAATAAAAAAAAAAACGAACGAGGGAAATTGGTACTTTGGGGAATCATGAAAATCGCGTCAAGGTTTACAGCGCCCCAATAAAGCGATGTGTACGGCGTGTTTTGCCCGCCGATAGTAAATATCCTATGAATAGGTGAAGAAAAAAAATCCACGGATTTCGACACAGTTCGATCGATGTCGGTATAAAATAAAGAAAAAACCTAATTATCCGTCCCCTTTTCTCCATTTTCCCCTTCTGCCGTCATATTTCTCTCGCCCCCCGTCGCCCAGTAATAATTCTCTCGTTTCACCCCTCTGGTCCACGTGATACGGCGCCGAAAACAAAAACCAAAAACTACACGCGTTCGCCCTCGGCGCAGCGCAGTGACCGTTAAAAATGGCTCGGAACCGATCGCCGCACGTTTATGACGGCGCTCATCCGCGAACTGTGACGCTTGTCCTCGTCGTGGGGCCCTTTCTGATTTTTCTTATTAGCACAGATATTGCCTCGATGAGGAGCGCGAAAGGGCAACGGGGGGGAATAATTTATCCACGCTCGCGCGAATTCGAAGCGCGCTGGGCCTGCGTTGCAAGCGGAGTCTCCAAGGGGGTGAAGAACCGTAGCAAGGGGTGCGACAAGATGAACCCTACACCAGGGGGATTTCTACAGCGGGGAAAACAAAATGCGTTCGCAGTGGGGAGGGGTGGGGGGGGGGGGGGGGGGGGGGGCTTTGGCACCCTCTCGTCCGCACTTCATCCGAGAGAGCGGTGTACATGAAGAGCACACGATCCGAACCACTGACGTGAGTGTGTGTGTGTGTGTGTGCGCGTGCGTGCGTGCGTGCGTGCGTGCGTGTGTGTGTGTGTGCGTGCGTGCGTGTGTGCGTGCGTGTGTGTGTGTGTGTGTGTGTGTGTGTGTGTGTGTGTGTGTGTGTGTGTGTGTGTGTGTGTGTGTGTGTGTCTGTGTGTGTGTGTGTGTGTGTGTGTGTGTGTGTGTGTGTGTGTGTGTGTGTGTGTGTGTGTGTGTGTGTGTGGGTGTGCGTGCGTGTGTGTGTGTGTGTGTGTGTGTGGACGTGTGTGTGTGTGTTCGTGTGTGTGAGGGTCCGCAAGGATCGCTCTAGCGCGAAAATAAGTGAGTGCATGATGCACGGTCGTAGGGAGATTTATTTGTTGCGAGAGCGGAAAAATAGACATGAGAGAGAGGGAGAGAGAGAGAGAGAGGGAGAGAGAGAGCGCGATAAAGAATGTCGGGGAGCGAGAGAGAAAGGGAATTAAGGGAGAACACCGAGGTAGAATTTTGAAGAGATTGATTTTTTAAAATTGGCTTAAGAGATGCTTCGAACCATCTCGAAGAAGGGAAAAGAGTTTGGTAACTGTAAAACAAAGGTCCGCAGGCCCGTGTGCGTCTGCGGGGCTGCGGGCTGGCCCGTGTCCGAGACGTCCGTGGTTTAAACGGCACGCGCATAACTCCGATGAATTTAATTATTTTCACACCAAATTTTGAGCACATGTTAAAAATAATTTTCCGAAGAGAAAGACGTACAGGTTTTTCCACGGGTTGATTATAACATTAGTTATTAACAAATGATTATCCTTTTTTTCTGTCGAAAATCGAGTTTTTACTTTAGGCTTGCCACTACGCGAAAATTCATATTTTCGAAATCCCCTACGTATTTCTCTAGGAATACTTATGTAAATTAATGAAAAAAATTGTTTTTTTTTTCGAATTCAAATTTGCGTCGGTTGACTGCGTGCCGCAGAGCGTCTCAAATTCAACATGCCTTGCGAGAATGGCTCCAAAGTCAGCATTTTGTATAATATTGTTATATAAATTTTTTTTTCACTTGATGGTCACTTGTCCTTCCACCCAAAAAAAATCGACAAAAATCATTTCATTTCGGAGGTTCATAGTGGTGTAAGCCCTTAATGGAATAGCGGCGGGGGGGGGGGCGGGGGTGGGCGCAGAGAGAGAAGTCTATATGAAGAGCAGAACGAATAAGGGTCGGCAGTGGTTTGGAACCAACGGGGATGAAGGAAACACTCGACCAACCGCCCGCTCAGTTTTGCCCGTAGAATATATTTTGTCGCGGTGACGCGCTTCGGACAACTTGAAATTTGTTTTAACTTCACTCTCTCTGTATCTGTGTATTTCGTTTCTTTTTTCTGTGGCTATCTCCATTTTTGTATATGCCTTCTCTACGGCTCTTTCCCCCTCTCTCTTCCTATCGCCGTTTCGTTCGACTTTTTATTTTTATTCCCCCCCCCCCCCTTCCACCCCCTCACCCTCGCGCTCTCTCACTACTTCATCCCCGGTTTTTCATTCTTTTCATTTACGCGAGAAGTTTGTCGATTTCGTGGTACCACCACCCACTTTTGAGTCTTCCATTGTGAATGCAACGGCATTTTATTGTTCGTCTTCTGAGCCAGAAATTGCAACTTTGCAAACCAACGTTCACGAATACCGATTTCGTAAACGCGCCGACGTACGCCGATTGCGTAAATGTGCAGCATGAAAAAAAACGTCAAAAAATGACACAATAATCGAATGGCAGCATGAAATGTGCAGCATGAAAAAAAAACGTCAAAGAATTACACAATAATCGAATGGCTCGTAGCAACGTAATATAAGATATATGAATTATACGAAATGTTCGCATCGCAAGGTGGACGAAATTTTCACAAATATCGAATTTCGGTTTTCGACGGATTCTCAAAATATAACATTTCAAAAATACTCTTTGAATATGTCAAGTCGACCCGTTGAAAATTGACGGAGTTTTGAGCATTTATAGGTAGATTTCGCGAGACGGCCAACCGCGAAATGGCGAGCTTGAAACGAGTTTTTCCCAAGATTATCTTCTCAAAATCGGTGACTACGATATTTCAAAAATCAGTGCACCAATCAACTTCAAGTTTTCCAAGCTTCTTTTACACATAAAAAAGCACTGCTTGAACGAAGGTTTTCTTTCGATGCTTAGTTTCTTTTTTATCAACGAAAATAGAGTGATTTTTCACGAAAAATCGATGCTTTCAAGGGCAAAAACTAAATGCGTTTGATTCTTTTATTTTCGAATGATTTTACCTCGAAAGGGGTTTTCCGAAAAGCGCTCTGAACAAACCAGTTGTATCTACCACCTTTGACAATATCTTTCGGATGCAACATTTGTAAAAGTCACTTACGACTATACTCTCCAACGTAAAAAAAATGATAACCTGCGCACTGTTATCCCAAAAAGAAAATTACAAAAATTCCTCTTTCGTCGAGGCCCGAGTTAGATGACGTTAAATAAAATCGTTAAATAAAATCAAACGTTAATAATCGTCGAGGCCCGAGTTAGATGACGTTAAATAAAATCAAAAGACTCGAAACGACCACGCGAGGAAACCCACATGTACATCGTTTCCTCCTAATAAATCCCTGGAGTCGTCAATCGCGATTAGGACAATGACGGCTCGTGGATCCCGCGCGCGGAGACGTGGCCACGTGACGTGCGGAAACTAGGGACGAAGAAGGTTTCCAATACGGAGGTCGAGTTATCTAGGGATCGCGAACTGTTCAACCATTGCTGCTGCCAAGTTTCCTTGATGCACCAACATAGGTATACGTGGATGCCAATGTTTGTCTGTAGGCACGCCTCCGCATAGGAAGACATGCCCACACACATCGAGAAACTCGAGACGAGAATACGCGCGAGCTCATAGAACACGAGCGATCTCAGAGAGAGAGGAGCGAGGGGGGGGGGGGGGGGGGGGAGAGAGAAAGATTCGCAGCAGCAGCCGGCGTCGTGGAATTAATTACCGTGCTCCTTCGCAATGCGGATCGAAGGAATATCCGCTTCGACGCGCATATCCCATCCGAAAAGCACCTTCAACGACGACGACGACGAAGAAGCTTCGACCTCGATCCGCCACTGTCTCTCTCAATCTTCCACTCACTCATCTGCTTGTACTCGCAGTCCCACGCCCATTCATTCTCTCTCTCTCTCTCTCTCTCTCTCTCTCTCTCTCCCTCTCTCTCTCTCTCTCTCTCTCTCTCTGTGTGTGTGTGTGTGTGTTTCTCGTTCGTCTGTTTCGTTCCAGGGGAACGGTGTTTCCATGACGCTGGAATAACGAACACGAGCCTAGTTCTCGTTCTCCGCGATATATAACGTTGCCTCCCTTTAGCTCTGCGTTCTCGCACGTATACATAGATTTATATATAGATATTCATACATATAGATGATGAAGAGAGGGAAAAGAGCGAGAGAGAGGAAGGGGCAAGAAGGGAAAGAGAGAACGAGAGGGAGAGAACTTTCTCTTATTTCGTGCTCCGAGGCTATAACCCCTTAAGAGCACGTTGCGGAAAGTATACATGGCTTTTATAATCGCGCGTATGCAATATTCAATATACTGTACTTTACCGTATAATTATGACTAGTAGTATATAATATAATTTTAACTATGGCCAAAAGTAAGACTAAAACTGAAAACTAGACTAAAATAAATCCACACCTGAAAATTGAATCTTATGCTCAAAACTTAGCGTGAAATCTAAAATTTAAGCTAAAAAGGGAATGAAGGTATGTGTGTGTGCGTGTGTTTGTGTAAGGTGGCCTGTTAAGAATGGATAACCCTGCAACTGTCGTCAGGTCAGAACAGGTCCTACACTACGCTGGAATTTCAGTTTAGTCAAAGTCCCACAATTGTCGAGAATTTGCGCTTTATGTTATTGTTTTTCAAAAATCTTCCGCTTCTCATTTTTCGCATGCCATTTTTACAAATTATATGAATCGCCCAATAACTAAGCAACTTTTTCAAGAAATCGGCACGATATACGTAGTACATTTTTTCACACCGCAGGCTATCAAAGTCAGATGTTCGAATTGGCTTTATGAAATTCTGCATAAGAATTTTTTTCATAAACTTTTTTTAACATTTAACGGTAAAAAGAAAACTTTTCTATATACAACCAATAACCAAGAGTCTCGAAAAACCAAAGGCAGATGATTTTTATCTCGAAAACCATGGGACTTTTACGAAACTGAAATTTCAGCATGCAGTAGGACATAATCTGGCTATCGACAGTCGCAGGATTATCCATTCATAAGAGGACACCCTGTATATAGTTCTTTCTTGAATATATGTTTTCCTATATATATCGATATGATGAAACTAGGATGGTGTATGTAAATGTATTGCTGCACGGTGTCCTAAGGGGCTCTTGCCCCAGAGCCCGAAATAAATAGCACGATCTCTCTCTCTCTCTCTCTCTCTCTCTCTCTCTCTCTCTCTATACACACACATATTAATATATTGCATTTTTTTAATTATTTTCTATATTTATACTATTTTATATTTATTCTTTCATTTATATTTCACCCTCTGTCTTTCTATATATATATATATATATATATATATATATATATATATATATATACGTCGACGAAGAGGAACGATTACGTCTCTCGTCAGACTCGACATTCTGATATATATTCCTAGGATATATCCATATATAAATAGGCGGCTTCCTTTCTCGGTCGACTATCATGCCGGGTCGGATGCAATAATCATTATCCAGTTTGTCAAACGCGCTCTCCGGCTTTGTTTCATATATATATATATATATATATATATATATATATATATATGTGTGTGTGTGTGTGTATATATACTAATGTATGTATGTATGTATATATTTATATATATGTGTGTGTGGTGTGTGTGTGTGTGTGTGCGTATGTGTGTCTATATGTAGGGTATGTGCGTCAGCCATATAACGGCAAAGCCGAGACATTGCGGGCAGCGAATTCACGAGAAAGAGATATAGGGAGTGAGTGTGCCGCTGATGGTGTCCGTATGTCACCGATCTCTCTTGGTACAGAATGCTCGCGTCTCCATTCCTCCGGGCTCCATCGCGCCTCTTTCCCCGTCGTCCCACCTTCCCGCTATTTCCTCGCTCAACCGGGATGTAAATCCCATTAGCGAACTTGACACGGGCGACTCTGATTTGGTAAGCCCCTGCGCGCTCCCGGTCTCCCTCAAGCCCTCATAACGAATGCGCTCCAATGCTCTCGCTCTATCCGCTATATACGGGTGGTATCCTGCAAGCGACCCTTTCGCGGCTCTTGATCTTGACGTTTCACTCCTCTTTTGCCGCGGTGCCATTTTACAGCTGATGTACGCCATTGACTGGATGGCCGTCTTTTCGCAGGGACGAGAGGGTGCCCGGTGGAAAAAGGCCTGGTTGCGTTACTTTTCGGGGCAGATGGAATAGGGAGGCGGAAGAATGATGGTGAAAAAAAAACAGATAGTGTTCGAATTTCAAACGTGGATTTCGGATGAAGACCAAGTTTAAGTAAGAATAAGTGGCAACTGATGAATAGATAGTAACTGTTAAATAAATGGTAATTGTACGGTATATGGTAATTGATAAAAGAATGCCAACTGGTTTGAAAAAATGATAATTCTTGCCTAGCTGGCAACTACGAAATGAATATTTTTGTAAAATAAATATTTTCATGTTATTTATATCGATTGTTAGAGTTTTAAAAGTAAACATTTATTTTTTTAGCTTCAAGGGATGAAATCCCCTTAGACGCCCGAAAGTGAGTCCTTTTTTATTCATTTTTTAAATGTAATAAAATAATAAATTAATGTTAAATCTAATAACGTAATAAAATAATCGCATTATTTAAAAATGTTGATATTATATTATGCCAACTTTCAAGTGTTAATTTTTTCCTTTTCAAAGCAAAGCAAAATGGCGGCGTTATACGATAGTCCTTTAGGCGTCTTTTAAAAAACTTCTCATATTATAGCTCAATAAGTTATTGATCGATCTGGCTGAAATTTTGGGAGGTTTCTTTCTATAACGATATTGGAAGGATATACCTATAAAAAATGAAACCTATAAAAAATGAAAAGTATAAAATTAAAAATTAAGTAGGCTTTGTAATCAAATTTTCATATTTTTGACCATTTACTCTACACTTTTTACACCAAAACAGTGATTTGTTTGCGCGATAACCGTAAGATTTTAGGTACAGCATTCCAATAATGTTATAGTAAAAAAACCTCCCAACATTTCACTCAGGTCGATCAATACTTTTTTGAGCTATAACATGAGCAGTTTTTCTGAAAAAGGCCTAAATAAATACCTTATAACGCCCCCATTTTGTTTTCTCTAAAAAAGAAAACACCTTGTTCAATACTTGAAAGTTGCAATAAAATAATGTCAACATTTCAAAATGATGCGAATTATTTTGTCACCTCTCAAAAAAATCGTGAAAAATGCCTTATTTTCGGGTGTCTAAGTGGATTGCCCCCTTAAGGCTTTCACGCCTCTTTAATTTATTTACTTCAAACCTTTCGTTAATTTTATACTTTTTCATATTTTTATAGGTACATCCTTCCAAAAATGTTACAGTAAGAAACATCCCAAAATTTCACAGGCAGGTCGATCAATAACTTATTCAGCTATAATATGAGAAGTTTTTCAAAAGACGCCTCAAGGAATACCTTATAACGCCGTCACTTCGTTTTGTTTAAAAAAGGAACAAAATTAACACTTGACCGTTATCATAAGATAATATCAAATTTTTTTAATGATCCCATTATTTTATGACTTTTAAAAAATGCTTAAAAAATGACTCACTTTTGGGCAGCTAAGAGGATTTCATCCCTTAAAGCTAAACAAATAAATGTTAACTTTCAAACTCTAACAATAGATATAAATAGATTGAAAAAATGTTATTGTGCAGTCGATACTTTCCAAAAAATCCAGCGAGAAAGCATTCAACAAAATGTTCACCTGGTATTTTACATTAACAATCATGATGCTCTGCAACAATCAATAAAAACTCTTTCATATCCATTCGTGCTGATAATATCGCGCTGCAACAGACGAAAAAAGTCTTGCGAGCTAAATCGGGTTAGAAAAAAAATTGCTCCCTAAACATATTTGGATAAAACTATTTGTCGACGGGGTGAGAGATTTGCCGTGAGAGGCAATTCGTTTCCTCGCCCCTCTGCATTATTTAAAGTGCGGAAGCGAGAGACGGCGAAAAGCTTTTTTTCACCCTTGATATATATACTTCGATGCACTGTACATTTTTTATCGCGTACACGCTCAGCATACACGTAATACGTATGCACATACATACATATATATATATATATATATATATATATATATATATATATATATATATATATATATATATATATATATATTTATATTTATATGTATATGTATATATATATATATATATATATATATATATATATATATATATTCGTGTATATTTCCGCTTCCAGCTCTTTCGAATTTCGTTAAGCGATTTTATTAGGGACGAGCGGTAAGTCGACTCGACGGAAGTGTCGACGGCATCGAAGAGATCGATAACTCGAGGCGAGAACGGGCAAAATTCGTTCTCTGTATCTTTCCTTTTCTCGCTGCCTGCAACATTTCCTCCGATTCTTGTCTATTTGCAGACCTTCAAACGCATGGCAAGAAGCTCGAGATTTCCGTTTCGGGTCGAAAAAAATCTGCCTTTCCGGCTTGCCGATCGTTTCCCGAAGGATCGGTTATTTTTCATCCATCGCGTCGTTGAGGAAGTTTTCGAAATCTTCGGCAATGTTCATCCTATGATATTTTGGTTTGAGCTTTCATTTCCAAAGGATTTTTCAATGACAAATCGAGAAACAATCTTATACGAACAATAATAATGGATTGCGTTAATTATAGTAATGAGAAAAATACATCGAAGAACATCCAAAAAGAGACCGATATGACCGATTTCGAATAATCCGATCCGGAGGCCTATCAATTCTAGACGTTTTCGTTCTCTTTTATTCTGACCTCGTGGATTCCCTTTTGGCGCGGGGATTTCCCGCGAGAATTTTTTTTCTGCATTTTGCCACGTCGTTGGCGGTCCTGCGAGCGAGGGAGTGCGAGAGAGAGTGAACTTCCGCAGAGACCTCTATGAGTACGTCGTGTATTCGCCGAGCGCAAAAGCAGCGAAAGTTCAGGGAAGCCTATGGCGTGTTTATACAGGGATGAAGCGAGATGCGCCGTACCCTACACCTGCTTATATATCGGGTGTCCCGTGTGGATCACACCCCCCTCCCACCCCAATTCCTTCGAAACTGTTGGCAATGCAAAAATGTCTTGTAGACAAAAGATCAACGGTTTCAGAGTCCCGATCATTTGGTGTTTGCCATTTTTTTCTACATGGTTACGTACAGGATACCAACTGTAACTTTATTTACTTAATGGAATCATACATTTTTTAATGCACCAGTCGATGCACCCATTATTCCTTGTACAAAAGTACCGCATCGAAGAGTGCAATAAAAATAATGATTTGACGTAAAGAAAACGAAACTGATTTTCGCGTATCTTTCTAATTTCAATTTAAAATAAATTAAATAAAGTAATTTTTCAGTTGCTCAATCAGTTCCGAAGATATTCGCGGGGATGATTTAAATGGGACACTCAGTATGTTGCCACACACACACGCACACACATACGTGTATATTTATATATACACATAAGTATATAATAAATACAGTGTACGCGAGACGTTTGGCCAAAGTTCCGAGTCAAGGAGGGATGAAAGTCCTAATAAAGGGGAAAAGGCAGGACTCAGTCAGACAACCTCTGGCTCTGACTTACACTCGTGTTGGTATAGCTGAACGTCCGATATCGCATTTGAACGGGATGAGTAGGAACTTTCTTTCTCACTCTCTTTCCCTCTGTCGCTCTTGCCAACTTATTCTTCGTCTTCCTCTATCACTCTCTCTCTCTCTCTCTCTCTCTCTCTCTCTCTCTCTCTCTCTCTCTCATTTTCTTGTTAAAGTACTCGTTCGTCCTTTCTCTCTTTCTCTGCCCTCGCGGTCTGCTTCAATCTCTCACTATCTCGCTATCCTACGTTTCTTCTTCGTCAGTCTCACTCTCCCTTTCATCTCTCTTGTTAACTTACTCGGTACTTTCTTTCTCAGTCGAGAGACAGAGAGAGAGAGGGCGGGAGCTCTCTCTCTCTCTCTCTCTCTCTCCCTCTCTCTCTCTCTCCCTAACTAGTTATATATCACCGACGCCGGTGAATAATCTTATACGCATACAGCCGGCCCGAGCCACCTCCAAGTAGTAACGGCGCTGTACCGTCAGACAGAAATGAGACGGACCTTCCACCCCGAGGCTTTGGGTTGAAATTCCGCGGCTTCAGAACCATCTTGGCATCGGGGCTGAAAGCGGTGAATTATTTTCAAAAGTAGCTGCTCAATTATTATTGTTGCATCGATTCCTGACTGTTATTCCACTGCCTCGAATGATACAGCCTCGGCGAGTACAATTAAGTAAACAATGCAACGGTTCGGAAATTTCGAAGCAGTCGGTCAAGCAAGACATTCACAGTCGAACCTCGGTATAAGGAATAGAAATAGAAGTTCGTTATATCGAGTTTTCGTTATATTGAGGTTTTGTTATACCGAACTCATTTCCTCAAAATGGTCTTTGAAAAAATCTATTAGCAGAATAAATATGGGGATATTTTTTAAAGAAAGAAAGATTTAAATTGGAGCTTTTTTTACAAGCAATTAGCAGTTAGATCTTAATGTATATTGCGTCGTTGTATCAAGGTTTCGGGTGCCTATTGGAAGCGAATGGACAAGTCTTCGTGATATCGAGGATTTCGTTATATCGAGGTTCGACTGCATTATAAAAAATAATATATTTATCAACGATCCTCATCGATAATCAATATTTCCTCAACAACTGTATTATTATTATTATTATTATTGTTACTACTCCAATGTTGGGCGCCTTTGCTCACCTGATTAAAAGTCCACATCAAAAGTGGACCTTCGAGATGGACGAATAATTTACCACCGGTATTGCGAATTATTTATGTTTTTATGAGCGTAAAGAAGTCTCCTTGGTGGGGAGGGGGGGGGGTGGTTTCGAATTCGTTCCCAGAGAAAAAAAACGAAATATCGATTTCAATTCTCGTGCAAGGAGAGAAAGCAGCGTGGAAATGGATCGTCCAGAGGCTACTCTCGGGAAAAGAGAAGGCATTTTTTTCTTTTCTTTTATTAACCTATGCATACTTGAAATCAGTCTGGCTCTCCGGTTCCTCTGGGTAAAATTGCGTAGCACTCTATTGCTCTTTTTTCCTTGCACAACTTCTCTCTCTCTCTCTCTCTCTCTCTCTCTCTCTCTCTGTCTGTCTTTCTCCCTTAAGCTCGTGCCCCCCGCGATGTCTAGCTTCGACTTTTCTATCCCTTCGTTCAGCCCGTACACCCCGCCTACAGGTGCATGAAACTCTGAGATGCGAGCGACTCCATTTGCACGAGCGAAACCCTGTTATGCCGAAACAAAAAACAAACTTTTTCACAAAAGTCAATTGAAAAGACAAAGGTCAACCGATTATTTGCTCCAAGCAAATCCAAACGAACTGCATTCTTATCCAGCAATTATAAACAATGAATAGTTTCAGTCATAGATACTATTTTTTTACGATCATATGTTAAGGCTCATTACTTTTTTTCGTTAGGGTTGGCCGTTCCGTCCGATCGGTCGGAGTGCTTATTGTTCTGTATTCTTTTAGTGGTTAACTTCCAATTGTTTCGATACTCTCTATTTGCTCGAATTATCAGATTGCGGCTGATCATCGAATCGCGACGAAAAATTAACGAGAATTGGACGATATTCGAAGCCAAAAATAAAAGAAACGATTGACAGCCGAGAGATGAATTGTAAGCAATATCTAGTATATTTTTTTTTCGATTACATACTTCGATTACATACACACACATATATACACATATATATATGGGAGTGCGAGTGTGTGTGGTTGTGTTTTCTTTTTAACACCAAGATTCCGAGGACTTTTCTGCTTATTAACAGAGGAGGCGTCCGTTGAGCCATCGGGACGCCTTACGGGGGTAACCTCCCCCCACCCGTCGTTTCCCTTAC
Source organism: Ophion costatus (assembly GCA_951751655.1). Lineage (NCBI taxonomy): Eukaryota > Metazoa > Arthropoda > Insecta > Hymenoptera > Ichneumonidae > Ophion > Ophion costatus. The sequence goes on along the minus strand of OX632366.1, from coordinate 24,366,971 downwards.
TTCTTGAAGTGTTTCGCTCGCTCGTATTGTACATTATGTGTATAGGAATCCGGCGAGAATGCAAGGGAAAACGCCGAGAAGGGCATATATATATATATATATATATATATATATATATATATATATATATATATATATATGCAGGGGTGCGGAAACGGGGGTAGTAATACCGCGCCAGGAATCATCCGGCAACGATGCAAGCAGCGGCAGCGCCGCGTAAGGACGAGAAAAGTAAGAAGGGATAAAGGTATAGAGAAAAGGTTCGAAATATCGTACGGATGGTGCAGAAGGAGAAAGGGATTCGCGAGAAGGGTGGCAAGACAATTTTCCGGCTATTCCAAGAATGCAGCCCTCCCCCGTTGCGCCTTGCGCCTCATCGCTCCTCACCTTCCCCTCTTTATCTCGTCGATTCCCGTCCTCTCTCTACTTCGCTGCCTCCCGCATAGCCAAATGTGATCGAAGCGAAATTAAATAAAACAACAAATATTATTAATTCGCGTATCCCGTCCGCAGAGAGAAAAACTTATTCTTGGTGGCAACTGTACAGTGGATTTATATTAGTGTGGAGTCAGATCGCCCAATGCGCTACGACGAAACGCGCTGCACCGATTTACCCTTTTCTTTTTCTACCCATCAAGTTTTACAAAACCATGCAAATGGTGGTCATAGCATTTCCTATCGTACAACCGTCGTCTACATTCATTTCTTAATGACAAACTATCAAAATTGTTTTTTTTTCATCAAAGATCGATTTTTTTCCACAGCTTGCCAAATGGTAATTTTCAAAGTTTTGAAAAGTATCTAGTCACAGGAAATATTTTACTGCATTTTTGTTATTACTAATAGTTGGGTTGGTAAATATTTACAAGCGGGGCCCAAGCAAACCCATGTCATTTGACCCACTTGAAGGCACCAAAGCCGTATCCTCCATTCCTTTAAAAAAGTTTAAAAAAGCGTCCGAGGGTTGAAATAAGGGTTGAAATTGTCTTCCCCCGACTCAAATATTATAAACAAAGTGCCCTGAAATACATCGTCTCGGTACAAAATTTGTAAACCCCTTTTCCAGCTGAAGCCCCACTTGTTAATATTTACCATTAGTTAAATTAATTTAATTGTTATTAATGATCGTTATTGTTCATACTTGAATTAACTTTTTTATTATTAAGGATAATTATAATTCATAATTGAATAAATATTGTTAATATTATTAATAATTATTCATAATCGATTATTATACTGAAAGTGAATTTTCGAATTTTACATTTGAAACGACCCGAGATGCTGAGGTGCGCCCACACCAATTGGCCATGCAGCAACTTTCTTTGAATATTAATAACTTAATAGTTCATCAATATTTTTCAATTAATTAAAAAAGCTCTAATTAGGCAAGACTATTGTATCAATTGTGTGTAAAATCCCGACCACGTCATCCCAACACTCGCATCAGAAAAAATATTGCAAAACGTCCTACTTTTTTTACTTCAAGCTTACAGACCTCCTGACAGACAGACAGATCCGCTTTACAACGAGGTGCTCATCAAAATCATCACCATCGTCATTATTTCTATTCCATTGCTGTTGATATTCAAAATGAGTGCCCTTTGCCCTCTCGCGAAACGAACAGTCCTTTGCACTTCAAAGAACTATCGCTTTGTAAAAAAGAAAGCATCTTTATGAAACGAGCCAGCCGGTCACGCGATCCCGGAGTCCGGTAGGTCTGACGAGGGAGACTTTGTCAGTTAAAAGCCACACCGAGTACCGCGATGGTCTGCCGCGATGGTCGCGCGCGCGTGCAAAACTTATGATCGTTATAACGCGGCAAGAACATTGTGTAAGCCGGTGCGCGATAAGCGCGTTTATGGCTCGTTCTAATCGTTGTTTAAAATGGCCCTTCCGAATGTATATCGCCGAGCTCGAGAGCAACCACCAGCCGTTGGACCTACCGTGCTAAACTCCACCGCGTGTAATCTTATACCGGTGAAAATACTTTTGCCTAATCGTATATATTCGAGGAGCAGGCAAAAACGACTCGCTAAAAGCCACCTTGATGTAGTATAGGATTTCCCGAGTCTCGCGAGTGCACGATAATACGTCGTCGCGTGCCCCTCCCACCACTCTCGAGAGGAACGTATTGCCTTAAGGCGGTGGATTATGCCCAAGTAGTGGTACTTTCGCCTTGTGACATTTTGAGGAATATATATATATATAGTATATATACAGGGTGTCCTGTTATGAATGGGTAATCCTACAACTGTCGATAGGTCGGATCATATGCCTACTATATGTTGGAATTTCAGTTTAGTCAAAGACCCACGATAAACATCATCTGCTTTTGGCTTCTCCCATGCCATTCCTACAAAGATAACTTTTTCACCCGGTTTATAAAAAAAATGTTCTTGGTCATTTGTTTTGTCTAGAAAAGTCTTCTTTGCAACCTTAAATCTCAAGGAAACTTTACGAAAAAAGGTCTTATGTAGAATTTTCACACAGGCAGATCGAACATCTGACTTTGATAGCTTACGGTGTAAAAAAAATGTACTGCGCATATCGTGCCAATTAATTCAAAAAGTTGCTCAGTGTCGATTCGTATCGTTTTTAAAAATGGCATGCAAAAAACCAAAACCAGATGATTTTTTTTCGAAAAATAACGTGAAGTTCAAAATCTCGAGAACCGTGGGCTTTTTAATAAACTGAAACTCCAGCATATAGTAGGATATGATCTGACGTTTAGTTTCGATATATGTATATCGAAACGGAAATGAAATGAGCGGTGATCGAGTAAAGGCACTTATTTTTGGCCGACAAGCGCCAACATTTTGGATTTTAAATCTTTTTTTCTACAGGTTCCAATCGATGCATTTTTTCTCCCTGAATAGGGATTCACCATTAATTATCCCCAAAACCTTAAATTTTTGTTTATAATCGTCGAATCCGTATGTAAAAGGGGTTTTTCGTGCTAAGTCCGCGTAATTTTGAGCTTTCGACCAAAACTCCGCGATTTTTATAATCAGCAGGAAATTTTCCATTGGATCTACTTACAAAACGATGTAAATGTCGAAAAAAAAATGTTTGACCCTTTTAGCCTCTTTTCTGGAATCGATAAAATCATGAAATTTCAAAAACCCGTTGCGTCGGTCCTATTCGAGTGACGCACGCTTAATCGAGGGGTTTCATAAAGGATTTTGATAGACTCAGAAAATGCTGCTGGATTCATCCTGATATCTGGATAAGTTTTCCTGGAAAGTACACTCGAAAAATGGCCGAAAAGAAGGCAAAGGATATGTTTGGTAAAATTCGTAAAAACCTATGGTCCCTCTTTGAAATTCTGCGAAAAATCGAAAAATCATGGGAACTCGATGAATCAAAACGGCATTTTGAAGAAAAAAACGATGATGAAACTAATAAGCATGGAGTAGAGCTCCAAATTTTAATAAAAAAGAAAATTATCGACAATTCAGTGAAGCTACTTATTTTAGGCCGAGATGGGAAAAAATTATATTTTTAATAGCTTTTTCCGAATCCCTATTCATGTATTGATACCTCCTGAATACGAATTCATCATTTATTTTCTCCAATCCCTCAATTTTTGTTGTAAATCGTCAAAACTGTGGAAACAGACGTTTTTCGAGTCTAGCTGGCGTATTTTAGAGCTTTTGACGAAAATTATATGATACTCGTAACCAGCGGCGTATTTCCCATCAAATTTACCCTCCAAACGCTTTAAAAGTTGAAAAATTATTTACTTTTATATTTTTTGCCACTTTTTCCGAATCGCCAAAATCGCGAAATTCCAAACTAGCGTAGCGGCGGTCTTGTTTGAGTGACATAAATTGAATCTGTAGGCTTCGAAAAGAAGTTCGGCAGACTTAGAGAATGGCGTCGGATTCACCCTGATTTTTAAATTACTTTTCACCGAAAGCGCACTCGAAGAATGGCCGAAAATAAATGCAAAGGGTATGTAGGAAAAATCGTCAAAAATCGATGGTCTCTGAAATTCGGCTAAGAATCGAAAAATCATCGGAGCTCAATGACCCAAAAGGGATTTCAAAGAGTAAGCAATTGCAAAAAAAATACACTGTTTTTACCTGAACGTAAAAGAAAATTGGCTTTTAAATATTTTTTGTACGTCCCTATGGATGTATTTTTATCTTTTGAATATCAAATCACTATTTAATTGCCCGAATCTAAGTTTTCTCTCCACAATCAGCGAATCGAAAAATAACTTGTTGCTCTACAAAATACAACAGCACGAGTGAGTTTCTCGAGTGAGTTTCATGACGTTTTTCGAGCATGAGATAATTATTCTCAATTCGCTGTTATTGAAATGTTGTTTCGAGAATTTGCTTCATTTATTAGCGAATAACTGAGGCAGCACGACAGCCCTTTCCCTCTCCCTTTTCTCTTCCTTTCCTTGCCTTTCACTCTTCTTCTTCTACGAGCGGAGAAATTCAATTGGAAGTAAACAGTCCGGGGAATGGCGAAGGCTTCGAAAACTGATCCGTATTGCTTCTCAGGCTATCGAGAATTTCTCCGAACAATGAATTCTACTTGCATTCCTTCGCCTTACGGACCGAAAAAACAAATAAACAACAGTGCAGTCGACCGGGCGCTCAAATTTTATCCACTGCTCGAAGAAACGGTCTCTTTTTTATTTTCTTTCAACACTCACGACAAACTCAACTAACAACAAATTTAATTTCACGTTTTGCTCCAAACAAACAAAAAATTTGATGTTACGCTTTGGATGTTAAAAAAATGTACCGTATACAAAATAAGGACGTTTACTGCCTGTCTATCTCCCCGCTCCCCTCTCTGTCTCTTCGTCCCTCTTCTCTTCTTGTTCTCGGCACATCGATGCGAACGGTAATAGGAAAGCTATCATTGGAGCGATAGTTCTGTTACAACTTCCTTCGTCGTAAAGTGAAATCGGCCGGAAGCTCAGGAATACGGGAGGTAAAGGACATCGACGAGTAGACGGGGAGACTTTTACGACCGATTCTCCTTGTACGCGATACACTAAAAGCCGCGAGGTCGCCGTGTTCTGACCGCGAGTGCCTAGACGAACTCTTCGCTGTTCAACGACCCGCATAGCTGTTTTTTTAAATCTATCATTCTTTTCTATCGTTCCCGTTATTTATTTATATGACCATTATTACCATTATTACCATTATTTAAAAAAAAATTGAGATTTATTATTGTCGTATCTAATAATCATAAGATTATTTTCGTTACTATTATTTATTCAAAGATTTACCCCCCACGATCTCACAACATTCAATCGTATTATTTGACGATTTAACGAATTTGTATATTTTTCCAACGGGGAAAAGTACTGATAATGCCCATACACACCCATGTATATACATATCCATTATATGTATATATATGTATATATATATATATATATGCCTATGTATATGTGTATATGTATATATATATATATATATATATATATATATATATATATATATATATATATATATATATATATATATATATATATACACACACACGAAATAGGAAGGATATTCACGACGGTAGACTCAACGCTCTCGATAATGCCAGATCCCATTGGAGGCGGGGAGGGGGTGCACCTGCAATATCCAGATATCAGGAAAAAGATCGGAAAAGTTGCTTTGCATAACACTACCGTTACGTACTCATAAATACGTATGTATGGTATCTGCATTATATTGCAGGTGTATATGCATACGACTATATACGGATACGGTATGTTACATATTGAACATATCAGGGATTCCCACACTAATACACCAACGGTACACGCATGGATCTATATCTGTATATATCTGTGTGTGTATATACATATACATATACACATATATATATATATATATATATATATATATATATATATATATATATATATATATATATATATGTTTGTGTACTTTTATTATTGTGGACATTTCTGGTATATCCGGTCCGTCGTATTCACGATCCAACTCCGTGTGACGGCCTCGGAGAGCGCCGTCCAAGCGCGTTAACGTTTTTTGCCTTTATGAATACTTATGTATACGAATTTACCCTTCTTATACCAATTTCAGACGTGGATATCTCGATATCCATTCAAAATGAGTATGAGATCGTAGAGGCTAGGGTATCCGACCTCGTCGCTTTTATTAACCTCCCTTTCTACCTCTCTCTCCTTCTCGCCCACTCTCCCCCTTACGCCTACGAATAATCTCGGTGTGAAGCGGAAGGGCCGGAACGCCATATCTGATTCAAGGCAGAATGGCAAGTGGTAACAGAAAATTTGCAAAAATTATTATCTCGAAACGAAAAAAAAAGAAAAAAAATTGCTCCACGATTTTAAGTAGTTTAATAAATATTGAGCCCGGTCTCTCGATAAATTAATAATAAATTTTATCTATTGGGATTTTTCTCACAAGCCAGTTTTTTTTTTGGTCTCGAGGTCCTTTCTGATTCTGATTTCTCCAGCGAATTCTCAGACTGTTCGTCGAGTGGTTCGCATCGCACGCGAATCCTACGTGGATTCCCAAGAGCTTCTCAGTCCCAAGTATTCCTGGCCTTCATTGGCTCAGACTCTTTCTCTCTCGCGCTCACCCCCCCCCCCCCCCCCTCACGCGTCGCTGGCTCTTGTAGGTCTTAATCTCGAATTAATTAAGCGCCAGACTACTTGGTCCCTTCGTCTTCGAGAGCGGACCACTTTTTCCATTACACGGCTCGGCCGTCGAGACTACGCGAACTGCTTTCGTGCACGATACCGACGCGTGCGTTCGGGATAAATAAACGTGCTGGTGGAGAAACGGCCCGCGAACGAGGCCTCGTAACGATCAACGATCGATTACTCACGTCAGTGGAAAAATTCACCTTGGTGATGACTTTTCTCAACTGCTCGCCCAATTTCAACGGCTGGACGTTCGGCTTTTTTTTAATTGGTCAATAAAACTAGCGTTTGCAGTAAAACGGCATGTTACATCAATAAGGATAGTAACAACAAAAATGATGTGAATAACGATAAAAATATTTACAGCAATAACAATAATGTTGATAATAAAATAACGGAAATATTATTATACTAACAAAAATATTAATAATAATATGTAGGATACTGATAGCAACAAAAACAATTATTAATAACAGTAAGAATAAAATTAGCGGCAGGGTTGATAAAAACAACAATAATTAAAATGGAATTAACAGCGAAAATTTGAATAATATTTATCAGAAACACCGTTGCCATCGAGGGGCAGATCTCTTTAGGTGACGAAAAAATTTGCTGATCCTCATGGGTAAAAAAAAGATTTCTTCACCATTTTTGAGACTGAGGGTATACCTCATTACTACTTTTGGCTGTAGCTGGTATTTTTTTAATTAATCTTGAAAAATGGCGGAGGTATGGCGCGGTCTTCTGAACTGCATTTTCAAAACTGGCGTGACGTACAGCTGAAAAGCTAATCGGCCGAGTCTGCTGAAATCTGTTATAAATCTTTCTAATCTTTTTGTCCAAAACATGACTTTAAATGTTTTTGAACGTTTCTTTTTAAAAAATATTTTTGTATTCCAGAATGTAGCCATTTTCCGGAAAGTTCAATCTTTTGGTTTCAAAGCGTACCATTTAAATGATTTTCAATATTTTTTCGTTCTAGGTACAGGTTCTGCGTATGAGCGATAATGATAGAAAAATCGTTGTTGGTTTTTTTTTTCAGATTCAATATTTATACAATATATAATTATTATTATAAACAATAATTATATAATAATTATTATACAACCAAATCCAAACAAATCCAAATAAGCCCAATGATATACATCGATGTATCAATTTTTTGTTGTTGAAAAATCATAAAATTTTACCCATATTATTTACATGTACCTGTTTTTTATTACCCGATAAGACTGATTAAATTTTCATAGCCACGAAACAGTTGCACTTTGTGAAATATCTGTATTTTATTTATACCATGTAACAGCCAAAAGTAGTGATAAAATATACCCTTCGGCTAAAAAAAGGTGAAGAAATCTTTTCTTTAAAAAAAAATAATGAAAATGAGCAATTTTTTCCTCGCCTAAAGGTATCTCCCCTCTGAACACATTTGTCAAAATTTCCAACGTCGGCTTTCGAACACTGGCCCTTGTTCGACCATACTCGATGAATTTTAAGCTCGAGTCGATCGCGCCAACTCTTTGCTCTCGCTATTCTCGCTATATTTCTCTCCGCGATCGTGGATCACAGCGTGTACCGATTTTTATTTTCTTTTTGATTTGCGAAAATTGAAAAGTGACTGGACGAGGTGAGTCGTATACGGTATTAATGCAAGCTGTATCAATTTGATTAAAATTCGACGATGCTTCGATGCGCGTCAACGACGCATATATATATATATATATATATAATCATTTTTCCTGCATATTCACTATACACACATCCACCCTATAGATAGAGAAATTATTCGACGTGTCTATCTATCTATCTACCTCTTTCTTTTGCTAGCAACCATATTCACCAACACACTGTTGCAACCGGCAGCATTCCATTTTAAAGCTCCTCACTTTTCAATATCGATTGACTCGATTGTAGACTATACGCTTCGTGACGTTTCTATTCATCGGTTATCCCATGTAGAATAGTCTCGCGAAGCGAAATATTTCTGTTGAAAAAGTCGTGGTCCATCGAAAACTATCTATCGTCCCATATGAATAACAGGCCACATATATACACATACATATCCGATATTCGAATTTTTTGCCAGATATACACGCACCCGCATACACATATATAGCCACTCATGTAGATACTCCAGCGTTCCGTGCATTACGACAAGCCGATTCTTTGAACAGTGAGCGGAATACCTTTGACAAAATAAAAATATCACTTTAATAAGAATTCTGATGAAAATTCCTTTATTCTAACAAGGCAACATCCTGTGCACTTTTATTGAAATTTCGCTTCAACAAATATTTTATAAAAATTCCCTACATCTCATAAATTCATTACCTTCAATTTAAATGTAATGAATTTATTATAATAGAGAATTTTTTATCGGAATTTTTAATAAAATTAAACTGATAATGAAGATAAAAGTACAGGATGTCACTTGCGTGGGAAATGTTTCCGTTCGAATGAAATTTTTACCAGTAGAACGTCGTATAAGAATTCCTCGATTCTTTTAAATTCATTCGTTCAAATTTTAATACAAAATTCATTTATTCAGCTCATTCTAGAATTTATTTCGTGGATTTCAATATAATAAATTCGTAATAAAGTGAGCATTTTTATTAGAAATTTAGAAAATAAATATATTTAAAAAAAAAACGAAACAAATTTTCATGAGAATTTGCAAAACCAATAAAACTAAATGAACTTATTTGTTCTCAAATTGGAATTCACTGAATTAAATGTAGAAAGAACCAAATGAATTAATTCATTAGCGAATTCATACGTAATGCATTTATTGGAATAAATGAATTTTAGTTAAAATTTTCACGAGCAAAAAAAACTATTTTTAGCTTTACGTTCCAACTTACATCACTTTCATTTCTTCGTAGTGTTCGATAAATATTTCTCGCGATTTGCCCATTTTTTTTCTCAATGGTGCACATTGTGCATTTTTTTCAACGACCTCGCGATCATCGCGGAAACCGTCACGCCGATAAGCTCCCAAAACGGTGCAGGTATACATGCACCTCGGGAACTTTTGCGTTCCAAGGTACGACCAGGAGCCTTCCCGTATGCCGTGGCCGTACCTTGGAACGTTTAAATCGTCGGGATTGACGGTCGCGGGTATAGGGGTGGTTCAAGCGAGGAACGAATGCCTTCGCGCGCGCGGAAGAATCGTGTGACCACAAAGCGTCACGAGTATTTCAGGCTGGCGATGCTATTGTTGTCTCGACGATAAGATCCCGGTGAGTTAAATCACGAGACCGCGACTGTGTATATTTCAGCTTGTTCGCATTTCAACCCTCTCTCTCTCTCTCTCTCCGTCTCTGTCTTTCGGGGAGTCTCGGGGCCATCATCCCGGTCTGGTCGAGCTCGTATGTGCGAGGCAAAAGAGACAGCTTGAGTTATGCAGGTCGGTGTCCTGTACACACCAAGCTGTGCTGCTCGGTGCACCCATTAAGCAATGGAGTATCGTGCTCCTCACGATACATCTACAGGGTGATTCAAAAATTATCAGGCTTTCCTTTGTCAGCATACAAGCTCTGTCGTGGCGAGCAAAATTTTTTTTTTCTAAATCTCGTGCGAAAAAAATCCAAGCCAAATCGTTGGTGGCTTCGAATTCACCTTCGAACGAATTAATTTTTTTCTTGATTTTTTTGCCAATTAATAATGAACACGGAGATTCGCTTTGCAAATTGGTAAAATCATTCAATTATCGTTTTTTTTTTCACCCGACATTATATGCTCACCCAAGGAGCCCTAATGGTCGTGAATCACTATATATACATAGGTACTTATATATATATATCTATTTATATATGGAAATATGTGGGAATATATATATATATATATATATATATATATAATATAAATATATATAATTTTATAATATAAATATAATATAAAATATAATAAATATATATAAATAATATAAAAAAATGTAATCTATTTATATATATGTATGTATATAGGAACATGGGAGAGGCATATATATGGGAAAGGAGATCCTGAATTTCGAGGACTGTCCTGGCAACCGAACGTCTTCAAAATCACCTCGTCCCATGTGAAAGTATAGTGATGGAGGGCTCGAGGGACGGCCGAGGTTTATACGAGCCTCCGAGACTTTCGGGACAGATTTATAGAGGCGCAAAGGATCACGCGACTTTGAAAAGTTGAAAGGGAGCGAGCCAAACGCAACACACGACACCTCCCGCACCCTATGCACCCCATTCCCGTCCCTCACTCGCAATTTTAGAACTTGTCGTGCTAAGCCCTCGTAAACCTCATCCCATATCGCAATCTCCTGACTCGATAAATAACCGGTAAATAAGCTCGATGTGGATCCGGTGGAAAAGTCCTGGTCGAAAAACGCGTTTTACTTCCTCGATCGCTGACGGTCTCAGCTTATTGCTGTGATATAGAATTTTTTAATCGCCCTCCCGTGCTTCGCGGAATGTTCCTCACCAAATTGGCTGCGTTAATGTAACCGGCAATTTAACCGCTGAAATCGGCCGTATGATAATTTACGGGTCAATCAGCAATACTAGCCATGTTTTCTATAAGGCGTCGAAGCAAGTTGCGGTTCACTCTGACAGGAAATAAAGTGCTCGGGCCGGAAGTGTAATGAGACTTTATGGCTTGGCAGAAGTGAGGGCGGAGGGGCGATGAACCGTCCAAATACTCAATTAGAGACGATCCTATAATTCCTGGTGAAAGAGATTACATCGAAAGCTCCAGAATTTGGTAGAACGATAGGTGGAAAAAAGAGTCGTTTTTAACGGATTTCACAACGGGAATAGGTATCGAGCAAAATAATTATTTAGTGGAGTAATATTTTGGTTTTCGTTGATTATTTGCATTTTTATTTTGTTGACATACAGTCGGGAGAGAGAAGGAGAGGAAGAACCAAAAAGAGAGAGAGAGGGAGAGAGAGAGAGACAGAGAGAGAGAGAGAGAGAGAGAGAGAGAGAGAGAGAGAGATAGAGAGAGAGAGCAAGAAGAGAGCACGTTCGTCTTTTTCCAGAGATGCGGGATAAGGCGGATTAATGAAATGGTAGACGGTGGTCGCGATTGCCGTGTAACGAGGATAGAGAGCTCGTTAAATCCCTGGCACTGACTGTGCAAGACCCGTGGGGCTTGCAACCCTTGGCGAACTCTGCGGGAATGTCTCCCGTATAGATGTAACGCGCTACTATGTGGCCCTTCGAGAAGTGCATGCGCGCTAATATACTGAGGCCACAGCGAAACACATTACACACGTCTTGCCTTTTTTTCACCCCCCTTCTTGCCCTTACTTCCTTGAGGTTTTATTTTCTCCCATATGTTTTATTTCCATATATTTTTCCGTTTTTTTTTCTTCAAATTTTTATATTCGAACTCAAGGCGAACAAGGTATATGTAAAAATTTTCTTCGTTTGTGTTTCTCCAATTGGCAACGTTCGAAAATTAGGATTATTTGAAAATAGTCAATTTTTTTCTAATAATATTTAATAATAGATAACATATTTATTTATATAATTTCTCTCCCTCACTGTCTCTCTCTCTCTCTCTCTCTCTCTCTCTGTATTTCCCCCTTCGGAGCTTTCGCCATTTTGCCACCGCTTTTCCCATCCCTGTTCAACTGGCCTTCCTCCTCATAACAGCTTCGCCCAGCAAGGAGAATCGCAAAGTCTCGGTTCTCGATAAATCGAAGAAAAAGCCGAAGTACCAAGAGAACATCGTGGCCACTCAGGGTAAAAAGAGGAGTAAAGAGAGGGAGGGGGTGAGGCAGAGCGAGAATGAGGCGAGGTTCCTCGTAAGTTCGCAGCCAGAAGTGAACGGGGTAATTTTCGCAAGATCCTGAGTGCATAGACACTCAATATAATAGAGGCTGATACAGAGTTGGTACTGTACACTTCATGCAATGATTTTTAAGGACTCGCGCACCGCGACTATCTTTAATAAATTAAACGTAATTTGAAGAGACTCATTTCGGATCGCATAATACGGATATTTTATCGTGAATAATATTTTATTCACTAAATGAACCTACGTAGAGTTATATGCAAAAATATAAATTGCTTCGTCGAAGGGAGATAAATCGTGTTTGATTTTGTTGGGTTTAGAAGTATTGTTTTCCATTTAGTTATTGATGAGGATTTATTGCAAGGAGAATTAAAAAGCCCAGTGCGTTATCGTGTAGTATCCGAATAGCGATCTATTTTGCATCAGCCTGTACCCATACCCTCGAGCCAGTGGAAAAATATGTTAATAATGGTACGGAAAAAAAGTAGCACCGTCTCCTCCGTGGGGTGCACGGTAATTAGAATGGGTTTTCGAATAATAGTGATTAATCAATAGTCATTAACAGGACGACCAACTCCCACGTCTGTTCGATAATTACTGCACGCTTGATTGGTCAGAATTATTGTTTGAAAAAAAAGTTGCCTTTCTTCGAACAGGCAAGAGTAAAGGCACAATAATATTGATTCGAGAGATAAAACGGATGAGAGGAATAATCAATTTACATAATTTATAACTACATCTCTACGGAATATTGTTTCCAATAATTCTCATTCTTTCAAGACCGTTAAGAATTGTTTTTCCAATTAGCAGCTTTAAGACCCATTAACATAAAATGTTTTATGTTAATTAAAACATTAACATAACCCATTAACATAAATGTTAATTAAAACATTAACATAATCCATTTTTGATGTTTTAATGTTTTAATGTTTTAATGGGTTTTAATGTTTTAATGGGTTTTAATGTTTAATGGGTTTTAATGTTTTAATGGGTTTAAACATAACCCATGTTAATTAAAACATTAACATAACCCATTAACATAAAATGTTAACATAAAAATTAGAACGTCAATCACTAAATAGCTACACGGCTGGAGAGAATATAACCCAACGCCGTTTTTTTTCCTCACGGTTTATTTCCCCGCAGTGTAAGAAAAACAATCGCGATACTTATTTCGCTCGTGCCTTTGTGCTTTCCGAAATTGCTTTCGAAAATGTTGATGGACGAAAATAGTATGGGCTTTATGTAAAATATCTCATAGGTCTGTACGTGTGAACGGCGAAGAGGCGGGGTGGTTCAACGTACGTTTCACCTTCCCTTGATTCAGGCTCTCCAACACCGCACTCGCGCAGTATATACGTGCACTTCAATTTCCTACTGGAAGGTGGATAAGGACTAAGAGAAAGAGAGGGGGAGAAGGGGCCAACCCCACGATTTTCTGATGGGCTTTTCTCCAACATTCTCCGGCATCCACTCACTGAAAACGATCAAAGCGAAAATCTGTGCTAGATAAAAAAGAAAAGAAAAGAAAAAAGCCACCGAATACATATATGACTGGGTTTGAAGTCCCTTTTCATTTTCCTCGACGCACCGTGATTCGTCCCCCTCGTGAGCTTAGCTCACAGTCACGAGACGTCGATTATATATACTTCATTTCCATGCTATCGAGCCTCCCTTGCCTCTGTGATTACGACAAGCTATTAAAATCAAAGTGAACCAAAGGACGATGGCACCTCGTATCAAAGTTCCCTCCTCGCTGCCTCCATAAAATCCATTTCTTTCTTCTTCGCGTATTATAGGACGAGGAATTCTAGTCGATATTTCATACAAACTCGAAATGTTCATATATCGGGGAAAAGAAATTTTTTTTTGCAGAATTAATGAGTATAAGGTAAGAAATTGAAGAATTATTAAACAAATTTATTGTAGAATTAGGACACTTTATGAAATGGGAGAATGTATTTCTTTTATCATTATTCACTTGTGATAGAGTTGATAAGGATGAGCTACAGATTTTTTTTTATTTCTTGGATTTTTCGAGGATTTTTATTGAACAGCTTTGAATGATGATGGCAATTAAGCATTCTTCAATATATTTTACTAACAAAAAGAGGATTTGCTATATTTGCGCACGCTCCCGTTTTTTTATTATCCTATGGATTAGAGTAATTTGAAACTATCTTTTTTAAATAATAATTGTTATGGATCGTCATACGTTCGCTATTATTTCATAATCAAACATTACAATTGTGGTAATCTTAGATCGTTCTTAAACAATTTTTTACCATTCGTCATACGGTAATCTTCAAATACAACTGCATCATTGTATTGTTTTCTGCATATTAAATAGCAAAAGTGTCGGAGAAATAATCAATTTTAAAATAGGCCTATTGTTCCTTCAAGTTTCTCAATACCATATTACGCCAAAAGAGTCGAAATACATTTCTAAAAATTGAGAAACAAAAGTAACATCTTTGGAGTATGAAGTTACTTCCTTCGTTAACTTCAATCATTCTTTGGAAACAACATTTTCAACATGTTTTAAAATTCAAATGCTATTTTAAATAAATTTTTTGAATTAAACTTTTTTAAATTATAAATTGTAATTCTAAATAAAATTTAGAATTATAATTCAAATACAATTTTAAAAAATGAAGGGTTACAAAAAGATAATTTAAATGTCATCGCCCTATTAAATAACGTCGACTCTCCAACGAAAGAAATGTCGGAAAATTTAATAAATTTCCGGAACCGATGAATGATACTCCACTTTAACAAGCTATCCTTTACAGCCCGGGCTGTAAACCAACGGCAGTATGAAGCGTCGCATTTTTTTCGTTCCTCTTAACTTTTCGTACACGCCGAAAGCTCTCAGCTCGTATTACGCGTCATTCCGAGCCACCGACAACGCAAGAATGCCATAAAAGGTAACAATAAAAAATTGAATCGCATGCGCAACATATAATACCAGGCGTACGAAGTAGAAAAGGTCGACCATGGCGTAATTCTTGCGTACTGGAAAAAGCTCACAGGGTTTTACGGTAATTCCAGTCAGCTAAAAAAATCAAGTCATAAAAAATAAGGGCAATTTTTCTCTGTTGATACTTTATGGTCCTGTTAAGTGGCCGTTGTGGTCGCGTCAAGCGAGTGACGTCCAGCTTGTTTTTTACGCGGCCCCAACGCGCCGGAAAAAAGCTTTTTCTCATTCTTCGAAAAAGCTCAGCTATCATTTATCAATAAAATGTATGAAAATGCATAAAAAAAATTCTAACGAGTCTATCCAGATGAAAAATTTGCTCGTGTTGAATAAACATTTTCTACAATATTTTCCCTCGAAATTCCGATCACAAGCTCATTCGACGACAATTCACATTAATAATGTCCAAAATTCCGCCGGGCTCAGACACCAAAAGGATGTTGAGTCCCTATGAAACATGTTAATGTTAATTGTTCAATAAATAGCTTCTTAATCGTCATGAAATTTTTACACGACCTCCTGAATACTCCATGTAAAAACATACCAAATTTTCAGAATTCTATCATCATTACTTCAACCTCCTTAAGGGTTAAAATAAAAAATGATAAGAAAATTCTGAAAATTTGGTATGTTTTTGTATCAAGGATTTAAGAGGTCGTGTTAAAATTTCACGACGATTAGGAAGCTCGTTATTAAAAAATTAACATTTTGTTGAGAACAATTTTTAAAAGAAATAAAAAAAAATGTATCAATAAACTTCGTTTCGTTTCCGTTGCTTTCAGTATATTGTAGGTATTATAAAATTGAGAGGTCAAAAAAAAAACTTATTGCCAAGTTACATCAGTTTCCATAAAACAACATTTAATTTGTGAATGTAAATTGTTCAATAACGAGCTTCCTAATTGTCGTGAAATTTTTACGCGACCTCCGAAATACTTCATACAAAAACATACCAAATTTTCAGAGTTTTATCATCATTTGCGATTTGGGACTCAAGCAAATCAGAAATTAACCCTCCACCCCCGCCCGGAAATGAAACAAAAGTAAAAATAGGAACACCCCGAGTAGAAATATGAAATCCGCTATCTCGGTGGAAACAGCACCCTTTTTTTCTGTTAACATGTCGGGCTTTTAACTTTGCGGCAATTATATTAGAAATAATTGCGAGAAATCAATGAGGATCGTGCCTCGAGAGCTGGTGAAGTCGAGGCGAAGGTGAGTCAACTTCAGTCTCGAGCAACTAATGTGTGTACTACGAGACGAGACTAACAGATAATTATCTCATAGTTTGACGGTGCGCGCCTCGAAGCTCGATGGCGAGCTCGAGCTTTTGTCTGCACTTCCTGCTCGATAAACTACCGTCGCAGACTCCAAGCTCGTTCTGTTAGTGATACCTACATATATATGCACACATATATAGCTCAATGTCTTCAGAATCACCATCAAATAATCTTAAGCATATAAACTCAATCTTTTACATAAATATTCGTTTAAATATAACTTATATGAATATAATTGCGTCAAAATCCTTTTATATAAATATGCTCGAGGTTATACAAAATGTACTTGAATGAATTTGAGCATATTTATAGAAAAAAAAACAATTTTGACCATCAACGTGTATATATATATATGTACACGTTGATGGTCAAAATTATTATTTTTTCTATAAATATGCTCAAATTCATTCAAGTACATTTTGTATAACCTTAAGCATATTTGAGCATATTTATAGAAAAAAAAACAATTTTGACCATCAACGTGTATATATATATATACACGTTGATGGTCAAAATTATTATTTTTTCTATAAATATGCTCAAATTCAATCAAGTAAATTTTGTATAACCTTTGATATATATATATATATATATATTTTAGGGATCTTAAAAATAATTTTTTATTGAAAATTATTTTTATATTATTCACATTAAAATAATTTCGTGAAAATAATCTTTCTACTAATGTACTTGAATTATTTCGTAGTAATTATGAAGACTTTGAGGTTAATATAGTGTTGAGCATGCTATGAAGACAGTCCTCAAAATCGACTGTCTTAGAATTTATCTTTTCTTGTAAATACATATGTGTAATGGGTGTCAGTACACACACACACAAAGAGGTGTATGTCACTCTGTGGAGGACAACTTCCTTTCTCGTTCAACAAACGCAACTGAAAGTTACGAGAGTAGAGAGAGAGGGCGAGAGAGAGAGCAGTCGTTAAGACGCTTCTTCCTTGGTTGGTGCAACACAGCGTACGCTTTTTGCCCCCTAGTTACCATTAACGAACGGCTCAGCTCTCGCGGCTACACCTCACCATATCGCGCACTTTTGGCTGTTGCGGTTTATGATTTACTTGTGTAGTGTACATAACGGGAAGCAACCTCGGAGTCCCATCACTAATGCACGTTGATGCATCGTCGAGGAGTGCTCGTAAAAGCATCTTTTTAAATTTTTTGTGTACTGGAATCGTCTTTTTTCCATTTTTTTAGGAAGGGAGTAAGGAATCGAGTCTTGAGCGTTGGTTTTAGGCGTTTTTGGAAGTTTTGCCTTATGGATAATTTGATGCCCTCGCCCCTCTCTCTCTCACACAAATCAAGGCTTATGATTAACTTATCTTTCATTTCGTTTCCATATTATATTTTGTTTTTACACTTTATTTCGTTTTGATGTTTAATTTTGTTTTTATATTTTATATTTTTTTCGTATAGAATCTTCATTTCTTAGATTGCTGTTAATATTTGTTCTCCTTTCATCCGTGCCTTTATATATTTGCGTGAGAGTTCACTGTTGCGTAATGAGCATTATCGATGGATCGATCAATCTCTCGATAAAAATCGGTCCGTGGCATTAAAAT